>JAYRBW010113547.1:0-17839 GCA_036023295.1 Invenusta paracnida
AATTATGCATTTAAATACAATTAAAGAATAATTATATAATGATCAATAAAACATTACAAAAAATCAGTTTCTATCAATTAAACACATTTTTGACAACAAGTACCTTTTCACTATTTATTGCCGATATTTCAAACATATTTATTTTTAGAAAGAAGAGTTTCGCAAGATACCTATAAATGGAACTCCAATTAAGGAGAAAGGTTGTTTAGATTTGTTAATGCTTTATATTATATGTCAATTTGGATTTTTGTCAAGCTGTCTATTCATTGTTGATGTTTTGATCTGTTTTAACATGTACAGTGTTAATTTTGTTGGTTATTTTTTTAACTTAATTTCCAAATTGTAGATAGGTGTACCGGTATCTAAGTAATTCATATTTATTAAAAGTATCTATACAAAAATGGTAGATTAAAGGTAGTTTACAAATATTGTTATATATTATGTATTCGTTTGTAAGTAATTAACCAGGGGTTACTATTTGACATATTACGTACATATAATATACTATTATCTGTTTCTTTCAGATTTATGATATTATTTTAATATTATTATATATATATATTTATTATTATATGTATGTAATGAAAAATTTAGGAAAATGTATTTTTATAAAATGTTTTCTTTAATCTATTTTGTACTGTTATCTATTTTTATACACTTTCACATATTTAGAAAGTATTATACATTAGTAATTAGTAATTTACATATTAGTTGTAGTTAACCCTTCGATTTCTATAATATATTTAAGAAACATTTTAACCTTCTATTATGTATACCTTAAATCTTGACAAAATATGTACAAACGTATATGTCAAACGTGAATACTTCTAGTTGTTTTTAGATAGCATTAATTTAAAAAAGTTGTGCTAGTTATTTCAATAGCAGTTTAATACGTTTGAACTATACACGTTCGAACGTGGTTATAATTAATCATGTTTACCAGATGATTTTTTATTATATGTCACACTCATCGCTTATCTAAATATTATAATTAAGAGTTCACCAGCAAATATGTTGACTTAATAAGATTTAAGTAATTCTTCTTATACAGAAACGTAATATATTTTTACCATTGATCACGAATTACTATTATTGCTATTATGTTAAAAAATAGGGCTTCATCCATTTTAAATGTATTTTGCATTATTATATCTAAAACTGCAATATATTATATGTATAATCCGTAATAGTGAAATAGTCATCTTCACATCAACAGTGTATTATCTCATAGAATATAATATTGTATTGGAAAAAAATATATTTTGAAGTCAGCGTTAAAATTGTGATGGTTTACATTTTTACAAAGTGATTATTTCGATTAAAATCATATTTTGATGACATTTAAATATTGATTTTAATCAAATTTACGTAGACATCATAATTTTGTCAATATATTGACGTTTTTATAATTTATATAAAGGCATTCATATTCGGTCAAGCTAACGAACATACCTTGTTAAGCATTGAACGTGGATTTGTATTAAATACAATAAAGTGAACTGTCTGACAGATCTTGTGATCGTAAAGTATCCCTATCGGGCGGAGAATCCGGATGAACTGGATCTGGAACAGGGTGACGTTGTGACTGTTCTTGATCGATATCTGGAAGACGAGGGCTGGTGGAGGGGGGAGTTAGGAGGACGGACAGGGGTCTTTCCCGACAACTTTGTCGATATACTCTCTCTGACTAGTGGTTCCGGAGCTGGACTGCAGACGACAAGTAGACCTACTGTAGGAGTAATGACTGATGGGCTGTCGTCTAGTGGTGGTGGAAGGCAGCTAGGAAGTTGTGGAGTACTGACCGTTGCCGCTGGTGAGGATACTGATAAGGTGAGGGTAGGTATTTACTGCCAAATCTTAATAATAAAAGCTATTTAAAATTCGTTATTGCATTTACTTGTATAAAATCTCATTTGTATAGCTTATTTACTTGTATAATTATGTGTATTGTTTTTTTACTCTTTTTTTTGTTTAAGAAATAGTTGTACATTTTATGATTTTTATTGGGTACCATTGTATAAAAATTGCAATTTTTGGCTAATAATAATATATATATATATGAACAAGAGGTTAATAATTATGCATTTAAATACAATTAAAGAATAATTATATAATGATCAATAAAACATTACAAAAAATCAGTTTCTATCAACGCACAACTAAATAGATTTCTATTAGCACAACTAAATATTTTGTTGATAGTTTCATTTGGACTAGTTAGAATGTCTTGCTTTTGTTTCAGTCTTTATATTATATATAAACTACTGAATGGAATAAATACATGTTAGTGATATGTTTAAAAAAAATATTTCATATAATTAGGTATATAAAATTGTATTTCTTTTTGCTTTACAATTAGTGCAATAAAAAGAATATTATGTATGAGTTTGTGGTTTATTATTTCTACGTAAATAATTTCAAACATTTTATTTTCTACAAATAAATGTAATTAAAATAAGTCAATTAGAATTTATTGTATATATACATTTAAAATGTAGAATATCAATTCCAATATTTTATAAAGTTACATATAAGAGTTTACAGACAATAATATATTAATCTTAATGCATTCACTTCAAAATTTGAAAAAGTTATGCCTAAGAATTATAAACATTATAGCCGATGATGAAGTCGTCATTAGTTAAATTGAAATGTTGTGAGTAGCGAAAAGTTGTAATTTTAAAATTGAAAGGTATGTGTATTTATGATTTTATTTATAGTACATAGAAAATGACATGTGCATAATTAACAAAAAAATCATATTTGGTAATGTAACTATTCTTTAACTTTAAACAGCCTTGAACATTAATTAGTACAATATCATTTTAAAGAAATCAGCAATTGCTTCAATAATTTAAATGTTTTAGTGGACTGCTTATATAGTGGATCAACTCATATAATCTCAAGAATAAAAATGGAACTGAATTAAAATTAGGATATGTTCCTAAGTTAAACGTTAATGTCGGGAAAGTTTGTAACTGTTTTTATTTAATTATCTAAAACTGTTTTAATGAATCCCTTAGAAGCGCAATACGATAGCGCACAGTTAATATTTTCCGAACTGCAAATCGTCTTCTACTAATAAAATGTGCCGCGAAATTCAACTTTGAGGATACAAAAATGGCATATACAATAGACATTAAATTATAATACCACTTAGTTTTTTGGTAATTTATTCCGATTAATCGACGTTTTACGTATTAGAGAGTCCTGTCTAGAAAGGTTTCAATGAATGAAGTCTAATTGTCTCATATCGATATTTAATAATGTAATCGGTTATTTTATTCAATATCTACGAATAAATTGTTTTAAAAACACGAAACATTTTATTGGAATGCGAAAACCGTACTAACTTAGTACGGTTATATGAAATATCGCTGAGAAATTCCTCAAAATGATATTTAATCTAATCATAACAATACGATTCTTCTTGAATTAGCATTAAAAGGGGGTTTAAAACCGCATGTAGTTAAATTAGTTATTTTAAATCATTTACTTATAATATTGCTTCATGCTTTACATAATTAATTTAAAATTAGAAATTTTATAGGTGTAATACAAAAAACAGTCCTAACACGAGTAGCAGATCTCCAAATTGAAAAGTAAAATGATTACAATGACCACATTGAACTAAATGAGGTTTTAAATCTGCTTTTATTGTTGTTTCAAGATAAAAGATAAGATCAATAATAAAATATTAAAATTACGTAATAAAACAAATGAACACAGGTAAATATGTAAAAGCGAATAAGGGAGGTAATTAAGTGTAAAACAGATTAATAGGATTACAAATAAAGTTAAATATAACGAAACGTGCAAATTGGACAACGTGAGGGGGGGGGGGGAAGCGTGTAGACTTTTGACGAATATTTGTGGACTCACAAGGGATAATTATAAATTCTGGTGGCTACTGCTTCCAAAGTAGGTAAAAATACGAATGAAGAGATTAAACTAAGAATTAAAAGCAAGTATCAATCACTCTATGTTTAAAGTCAAAACATGAGATGGTACTGTTAATGCTATATTATGTTAGTTAAAATTGGGGTTCTTTAACATCTAGGAATATGTTCTGCAACACGAGTAGATAGATATCGTCTGTTCGGTACCGATGTATGTCAAACGTCACGTACTTTTAAATTTGTAGACGACATATGAGTTGGCGTAGAGCGGTAGTTTGTCTTTGACGGAAGTAGTATAAGAATGGTAGTAGTAGATGATGACTGGTTTAGCTGCTGAGTAAGTAATAGAGATAGCAGAAGTAATCCTATACTCTGTGTAGTATAGTAATACTACTGTTGACGTATATTATATTTTGTAGTATACATCTATTAAAAATGGAAATAAGCCTATGTTAATTTAGCTCAAAAACATATTGTTCGTCTCAACCTTTATGTGTAAATTACACTATTGATTACTTTTTTTCATTTTCTTTGAAGTATGTAAATAAAAAAAACTTCAAAATAAATCAAATATCTTTCTTTTCATACATATTTAGAAGGAATAATTTCTAAACAAAATGTAATATTAAAATTATAAATGTGAATACATTTTGTTTATATATTTAAACTTAACTGTCTAAATACTTTAAACTTAGTAATTTTATTAAAATATATTTTTAAATAAGAACATCTTACATATAATCTCTAAAATTAAAAAATATATATAATAAAACTTTGTTGTTATGTCACATTAATAAAAACAAAATTTAGCTAGTTTATCTATGTTACATGACTTAATCCTATTTATTACAATATTAGTTTTCGTTCACATTTCTAGGTTTGCGTGGTATATAATATACAGAAAAGTATGTGTATACACTATGTTAACTATGTTACACAATTTAATCCTATTTATTTCCTATACTATATTGCTTTTACACTTAATAGTAAACATACATCTCATGCATATAGTATAAATATAAATGAGTATGCTAGGGAAGAGTATCTTATGGACGAAATACTTTTTCAATATTTAAGAACATACGTTTTAGTAAGTTTATCTAATAAAAATGTCAACTTCTTAAACATAATTTTGTATGGAGCAATCAACAACATTCTGTTTCTTGTTACATTAATTAATTAATCATTTTGTCACATCAATCATAAATTTAGCTAATTCTAACGTGATTATCCCATATCTAAAATTGGATTTCATTTAAAATGAAATCTAGTTCGAAAGAGAAATTTTTACTTTAAATTATGTAAACATTCAGACTATTTATATTCCATTTCTACTCTTCTCTAGGTACCACCTTCTTTGGCTTGCCCACCACTACCACTAGTCATGGAAAAACTGAAATCACCTCAAAATTCAGACTCTCCAGTAGCATCGGTAGTCATGACCAAGACCAACAGTCATTCTCTGCAGCAACCATCACCATCTATGACATCATCGGCGGGTGCATTCCAAAGCGGATATGCCAGACGTACTCAGCAACAACAACTACAACAACCTCCGATGGTCTCACCTATGAATGGTACTGGGTCCGGTTCAAATTCCGCCCACACTTCAGTCGTTCCGTGTGATTTAAATGTAGTAAAGAATGGTGAGTGTTTGGTATTGCGCTTAACAACTAATGTCATGATCATACTATAAATAAAACTGTTCTATTTAAAATGTGTTCTGAAGGGACTCTGAATTATATTTATAATAAGTGTCTGAAGGTGAAAACCTTAAATTAAAATTACTAATATATATATATATATTGCTTATTGCTATTTCATTATCCGGTTTGATGTCGTCTTCAAGGTAATATAATAATATAATTTTTCACATTGTATATATATTAACTGTTAATTAACTTTTTTAAACCTAATTGTGTTGTTTTCCAATTAATTAATTATTTCAAATACATATATTGTTTGTGCTATCGATGGCGACTGACTAAATTAAATAATAAATTGTGAAATATTTGAGAATTTTGTAAATTTTTATATAGAGTTTTATCTAGCAGTAATAAGATTAAAATCAATATGAACAAATGATTATTATATATAACTATACATAAGTAGAACATTGATTAAATGTAAAATAACAGTTTTTGAAGGGCCTGTGTAAATTATTCGCTTCGTCCGAATTGCACTAACATGTGAAGGAACATTTTCCAAGGCTGTATTTAGATGAATGACTATTGAACTATGTCCGGGTTGCATTTCTGTCTCAATTATTGTTTTGTAAATTATAATATTGGAATTTTTTCTTGGGATGAGTTGATTTTCGTGGCTGAAGATGATGTTGATAGTTCAGTCGAGGGTCTTAAGGGTAAATATTTTTCGCAAATGTCAAGGCGCTGTTTAGGATTTGAGTTGATTCGTTACTTCTGTGGCGCACATAACGTATAAATGATCTCAGTTGAGAATAAAATAAGTCCAAGTAATTATTCAAGACATTGTTAGAAACTGTTTCATTCATATTGCTCACAACACAATTTGTTATCCTTGTTAAAAAATCGTAACATAATAACATGCCTAACATGGATCGATGCTGCCTAAATTATTCATCCAACATTAATTTACAAAATATGAATATTAAAAACCTTGAATACTACTTTTTAAAGCGTTAACAAATGCATTCAACTTGAACTATTCAGGCAGAAATAGAAATGCTACATTATATCAGAATTAATCATCAAAATAAATAGAACATGTTAATAAAGAAAAAGAAAATATGCGGGAAAATGTAGTATACATAGTCATTTAATATACTTCATTTTCCAGCATATTCTATTTTTCTATATTGATTGTCTGAGCTAGACTGCAGTAGGTACCGCCTTCTTTAGCCAACTGTGAGACCAGTTGTTTATCAACTACGACTTGGTTATTAGATGTATGCTATATGTAAATCTGATCTAAAAGATACATTTGCAATGAATTGGTGTTATGCTGGTGTTGTAGTTAATAGTATTACAAGGGATGCGGTCTGCTGAAGGGAACCAATAAGGTTGAAACAGCGCGTTGTTCAGCTCTCCCCCTATGGCGGACCAAAGGGTTCACACACGTATACCTATCTTTTTAAATGAATACATTTAATATTAGATACATACATTTATCTAACGTTTTCACTTAATATTAAATGTATTCATTTAATATAAAATGTATTCATTTAATATAAAGTGATTTATTTAATGTTAAATGGATTAATTTAATATTAAATGGATTAATTTATTATTAAAATGACAAATTTAGTATTATACGTATTCATTCCTTATTAAATGGATTCATTTATTATTAGACGTATTCATTTATTATTAAATGGTTACATTTATTATTAAATGGATGCATTTATTATTCAGGCATGAGAATTGTCCTCCATTTGGAGGAAATAATGTTGGTCATTAAATTTTTTGTTGTTGATATATTATTTAAATATATCCAATATTATATCCAATATTATGTCCAATATTATATCAAACTTTGCGAAAACTTTTGTAGCTAACTGTCTACTTAAAGATGAACGCAAGACATTTGAACGAACTCAAGTTTATTTTCTACTATAATTTTCAATTAAATGCTACTTTATTATGCTCTTTCATCAATTTTAGTGGGTATTAACTTTCAATTATTAGATTTGTTTTCGTTTTGCATTTTAATTTTTACATATTTAAATTTGTATAGTTTAAAAATATATACAATATACTTTTTAATTTCGCCTTTCATCTAATTAATTTACATATTCGTATTTCTATTTTTATAAAAAATCATTAATATATAATTGCATGCGATGAATCAAATTTCTTTCGAAACAGTTATAGCATACCATACAAAATGTGACGTCTATAATAAAAATCTTAAATCTTCATTTTCTTTAGCATTCGTATTTGTATTACTTATATTTTAAAAATCAAATATTACATATTTAATTTAATATTACTTTTAATCTTTCAAGTTTTAAGACAACAAAGTATTAATAATTAAAAAAATACATAAAGTTTAACTTAAATTTTATATTTTACTTTCTGTTATGTTTCTAATAGAAGTACAATAATTTTAATATATTATTTATAATTTAGAAATATATAAATATATGGAGCATTATAATTATCACATATATGTATTACTGTGTAAGTGGTAGTTATATGATGTTACATAATTTTATGAATAATGATAGTTAGATTTGTCTATACACTTAATTATATATACATAATATATGTATTTAGAATTTAACAAAGGTTTGTATTTAATCTAATAGTCGTTTTGAGGAGATTATGTATTTATACTAATTATATGTTATTCAATTGAAATAATATCTAGTAGTTATTTGAAACATTTAGATACTCAGTAAATGTTCTTTTCCCATTTCGTGTTTACAATTATTTTCAAAAGTGATGTAAACATAATTTTGTTCGGATTATATTGGGTGTATAGGTTGGTGTGTGTAGCATGTACTCTTTATATTAATTTGTAAAGATAAATTGAATTATAAATAGAGATTATTATAGTAAGCAAACAATCCTTGCAGTAATAAATGTTGCTATTTTTAACAGTATTTTTCAACAGTTGTAATCGAAATATAATTAATAATTTTTTGTTTGCTTCACATTTTCATTCATACATTTACATATATGTTCAATTCTTCTGTCTGGAATACTTAATATATTCATATGTTAACTATATTTTTAGAAACAAATAACGTTGCTCATAATGGGGATACTCAAAACTTTAATCAAACCTGGTTAAATGCTTCTTCAAAATCTATTTTACACTCAAAAATGGAAGAAATTGAACCTCAGGTTGGTAATATTACATTTATGATTATACAACGAGAAAAGTATTTAAATATGTACATTACGGAAGCTTTTTGTTAATATTTAATTATCTATAGACAATTATATTTTGTTAAAACGTGTTTTCTATGTCTAACAGATAGAGAAAATGTTAGATATACACAGATAAAGCAAAAAATAAACTCATTCAAATTTATGTTTTATACTCTTTTTTTAATGTATTTAATTACATTCATTAGGGCTAGTATTATGAAATGACTTTCATTTCTGACATATTCAGTTTATAATATAGTTGTTGATTGTTAACATTTTAAAAGCGCTACTTATATATCATATTATGAGTTAGACTAAATTGATTATGTTGAAGGCAAAATAAATATGTTACTTTAGATTATGTTAGTGTTATGTCTATAAGTGTAGTCTGTATCGATACTATTTATGTGTTATATTTATATAAATTTAAAAGGTATCATATTGTATTCTACTTTATTGTATAACTTCTAAAATATTTTATAGTCAATATAATAATTCATAATTTTTTATTTAAGTTAAGGTACTTATCTAAAAATAATATAATTTTTAGATTGTGATATATTATATGTATGTACTCGTATAATATATATAAATTATTATATTTTTATTTTGACAATTAATTTGGTTTGGATATCATTTATTGCGTCACAAATTTACACAACTTATTGATTTTCTATATTAATGACATATAATAGTGAGTTGTAACAATAATTAAATGAAACATGTGATATGACCCGGTTAACTAAACAGTTGATTTATACATAGTTATCTTTCTAATTTAGCTTGTTAATTTAAAACGCAGCCATATAATAAAATATATTTTTAGGTCATTATGGTTTTATTGATTAATAAACCGTTTCCACAGTGGCATCTATTAGTATAATTTTATTAAAATATGTATATACATCTTGTGAAGTTGCATGAATGTTGTTTTGTCAAACTGAAACTTCATTCATTTAATATTTTCTTATTGCTGTTTGTTGTACGCATATATATATTTTTATTTTTTAAGACTCCCTTATATCCGAAACCAACGCAACGGCAAGGCGTTTCTGCTCAGTTAGTTTCACCTGTACTTTCTGGAAAAAAGGTTAGAGGCACTCTTTTTTCTAATATATATATGATCAAGAGGTAAAATACATCAAAATAATGTGAAATATATTAAATTCAATGGAATAATAGACAGGTTTGTTTAAAAATATTGGATTTTTGAGCACGATCGTTAATTCTACTATTCTATGATCAAATATATATATAGGACAGGTTCAAATATATCTTTTCAGAACACTTGTGTATTTTTGTATAATATATTGTACATACTTTTTTGTATTTTAATTAAAACATTTTCCAATCCAGTTTATATAGTCTATAATAGAAAACTCTGTAATTTATTTCAACAATATAGTAATCCTGACTTCTAATTATGGATAGGTTACTAAATATACGAATTATATCTCTATTATGCATATGCTACTTCGTATGTCTCATGTTATTGCGATTTCTGAATACATTAAACCAATCTTTTTTATTTTAAACGGACAATTTTGATTGATTTCTTAAACCTTTTATCCAACTACTTAGTTCTGTTAATCTAATTTGAATGTGTTCATAATATAGACCATATATGTATTCCTAGAGCGGAATTCTCTTGAGAGTTCATTTGTTTCAACTCGATCTGCTTACTACGTCTTAGTTGTCGCTCTAACTGTTGGTCGCGCGTCCTTAGGGCGCATCGATTTTCACTATTTTTAACGATTCTGCGCTTTTATCGTTTCTTGCATATTGGTGTTCTCTATTAGTTCTACATATACAAGTATATTTGATTAATATAGACATAGACTGCTCTTCTTGGTACATTGCTTTATAATCAACATTTCTTCGTCTTGATGTATGTTATGCTTCTATAGTCTACTTTCTTGTAAATATACTGTATTCTATTCACTCGCGTAATCCATGAACTGTCTTAGTAACCGTGAAAGATTGATTCGTTTTTTCGAGGATGCACCGTTGAGTTTAAAGATTTGAACACGGCTGGAGACATTAATTTACTCAAGAAACAGTTAGCATTAGACACCGGGTGTATAATCTAATTTATTTACAAGTTATTGGGTTTCTTTCTATACATTGTTATAACATAATGACGTTTTTGGTAAATGACTAACATTTAAATGTTTTAACTTTTTTTAATTTCATGTTTATACATAATTGGTTAATTTCCATATAATAAAATATGAAAGAATATATTACATACAAATGTTTGAAAAAATGGAACGTATGTTTAATTATTCAGGTAAATAATATTATACTTCCAAACATACAAGTTTTTAAAGAACAGTATATTTGAGGAACAAGTGTTGTTGTCGTAGAAGATGTTGTTGTCAAAAATGATTGAAATTTAACATGCTTTCATAACCTCATTGAACCAATGACATATTTTCGTTATTTGATGTATTTTAACTTTCTCTATTTTTAAATTATCTTTTAGTATGTGTCGGCTAATAAAAAAACAGTAATCCAATTATCTTCTATTGAAGTATTTTGTTAATGTTTCTCTTTTATTATATGCACATTCAACATTAATTTAACTTAATAATAATTACTTCACTTTTTAGCAATAAAACAAGAACTGTTTAAAATTCGTGAACATATAAATATAGTGATATTTTTTAAACAGTTTATTGTTTTTTGATGAATTATGAACAAAATAATCAGATACCTATATTTGTGAGCTAACATTAGATGCATTTATTTTGTTTTCTTTTACGAATTATGTGTTTATTCCTTTAATCAAGAATTACCTAAATTGTCATTTGCTATTTTTAGACCATAATCCCATAATTTCTTGCACCGATGATAGTAAAATATAATATATTTATACATATATACATGTCGTTTTAGCATTAGTATTATACACCATTCTATCTGTAAATGCTTTCAATGATATACATACAGGTCAAGTTCATTTTGTACCAGCAAGCTATGTATATTTGCACAAGAGTCGACTACGTATCTTTTTATTGATCACATACTCTTCACTCTTCTATTCAGGAGTTGGTGAATGGAGCCTCCCATCAAGATGGTCGAATGCCCCTAAATGACAGCGAAGAAGGAATGCGTCCATCAGTTCGTAGATCAGGTTAGTTTCATGAGATCTACTTCACAGCCACCATAATACTCTGGTAGCAGTTTATCTCGGTCGGTCTATTTTATCAATTGCATGGGTAATGTGTGTAGTATATACTTACTTCATGGACAGCATTCTAAACTGCTATCACATAATGAACAGTATGCAAAAAATGAGATAGATTCAATATAATATGTTACCATCTTACAAAAGATATTGTATATAATAGACAGTGATATTTAAGTATTATTGAATATAGACTCGTTTTATAGATAAGCTGTCAATGTTTATCGTTAAGGAAGTGGTTTATTCTTTGAAGTAGAGTTTAATTTTGTATACTTTTCATGAAAACTAATACAGAAATCGTGGTTATTTCACATGTTAAAAGAGCTATGAGTGAATATCTGAATTAGTGAATAAAAAATATATTGCATTAAATTGATCGAAATAATTTGATTCAATGCAATGTGCAATATACAAATTTACAGTGTATATTTATATTTCTCAAAATGCATTAAATAGCAATATAGTATCACTTTATAAATAATATAGCAAAATAATAGTTTATAAAATTTTAAATAATAATCATTTATAGCTGTATCCATTGTATATTTATGCATTATTTTTAATTTGTATATTTTCAATAGCGCGTATAAATATATTTGTAAAACAGCTCATTCTGATTGGACAATTTAGGGCAAAGTAATTAGAGATTGTATTAGTATAAGCTTTGTTCGAAATATATTTGTTTTAATATTATTGACACGTTGAACATACATAATTTCATTTATCAACATGTATTCACGTATATTTTCCGTATATTAAAAACATAATTGTCTATGTATTCTAATTATTAGATTAAATCAGAATTATATTTATTTTGCACCCAAATACATGTTTCAATAATTATTTATACTTCCTATGTCTATTACTTTTATTTTAACACTCCATTTAGAACTTTTTTTTCTAATAAGTTCTAATAAGCCATTTTACATAATAAGCTGTGTAAAATGGATATATTTATCTACCCGCGATTGAAAGGTGTACAGCAGTCCTCCCCAGTTGCCCACGGACACGCCACACCTCAAGGAGCCCTGCACTCCACGTCTATTCCGGCTAACACTACAACTGTATCTCAATCGCACTCATCAACCACTCCTATGGCTGGCCAAAACCAACAACCGACATCAACAAAGGTCCAAATCTCTCCACCTGTCTCGGGAATAGCAAACAAAACTCCTAGTGTGACAACCTCTCCTTCCTCCTATTGCTACAATGCAAATGGCAGGATCCCTGCAACATCGATCAACACCAGTCTCCCACCACTTTCCCATCACCATACAACCGCCCTGTTTGCGCAGTCCAATTGTAGTCCTACCCCCTTGAATATCTGTAACAGTTCCGCATACTTGCTCAATGGACAGCAGACAGCCCGTGCCATTGTTCCACCACATAGTATTACCCCCAGTTCCATATCTCAGATTAACGGTGGTGGAATTGTAGCTCCGCCTCCACCACGAACCGTTGTAGCGCGTCACTATCCACCAACGTCAGTTAGTGCCAACCCCAGTGCAGGTGATGCCCCAATGATGTCTGGACTGGACACAAGCGCCACCAGTGGTCTACAGCTTGTGGTAGATGGCAAGTTGTTGGAGGATGTAGGAGCTGGATTGGGGCTGGGTAGCCAGTCAATGGTCTCAGTTGAGGTTGTCGCCGACATGAAAAAACAGATCTGCGAAATGAAACTCCAAATCGACCGGATGAAGGTTGGTTTTTTGTAGCTTATTAAGCAGATGGTTTTTTTTGTAAATTTTAGAATAGCGGAAAGTTAACTTTAATTCTTTTAAATATTATACTCTATTGCTAAATTAGTCGCCCTAAGTTTTGTTTTGGAAAGTTAAACTGAATTTTAAATATAATTCCGTAATATAGCTTTACTTTTACTGTAAAAGTAAATGTTATTACATTGCTTTTTTAGTCATAAGTTTAAATAATGTTATAATTATTATAGTTTTGAACAATACATACATTTAAATTATAGCCAATTTGTCAACATTAGCATATTAAATTTAATTATTTAAATGCTTTTCATGATCATTTTATGCTTTTTCCAGTATGTATTTGCTCCATTCAAATTATATTGTTTTTTTCCATTAATTTCATTGCCACCAATTAATTACCACTAGTAAAATAAATAGTACCAGGACATTATTAATTTATTTAACTCCTTAAATTCACCCTATATGTCCTTCTTCACTGAATTGTATATAAATTACACAGTTATATAGTTGGATTTAATTTTAAATTAATTAAAATATATCAGTAATCGATTTCTTGAAATTCACATTTCATTATTTATAAATATGAATATATACGTTTTCATGAATACGTAATATATTTACTTACTTGCCCAATAGTAACTCAATACATATCGATTAAATAATCCAACAGTAATTAACTCAGTATGTTTCAAATATCATTTTTTAAGATTTGGACAACGATTAACTATGTCAATTAATCAGTCAGAAATTATCTATGATTGGCGTGTTAATCTATGTTATATTATCTTTTTACTTGTAAAATGTTTTTGCTGCTAATTCGACTATTTTTTTTAGCTCTCTCCGCTTCCCTTCATATTTTCATTGTTGTATATTATATTATATTATGTAGTACGTGGATCGGAATTTATAGATCTTCCATATAATATTAAAATTGTTACACTTTATCAAACAAATTTTTATCCCATATATATTTATCATTAATAATTTATCTTTCATTCGTGAACTATTACAAAAATACATTAAATTATTAAGTAAATCACAGTATCATGGTGCCCGCGCGACTGGATTCTGGAAAAAATCATGGAATTTGCATTTTCAAAATAAGTCATGAATTTTACACTTTTTACAAATATGCAGCGAATTTGATATTTTAAGAAATCATGCAAACTTCATGGAATATCATGATATACATAATTTCTAAAAGATATCATACAACAATTTATAATTATTAAAATGTTAAATTCATTTTATTATAAGTTTTTAAACGATTGTTATTGCTTACTTCATTATATTAGTAAGTATATTCCTTAATAGTGTTAATGTTTTATTTATAAATATGAGTTTTAATTGTTTAACTTTTTCCTAAAGCCATAGAATGAACTGATCCAGAGCTGGTATGACCATGTAAATTATCAGTTGTGCATAATCATTAGAAAAACGTGTATACAAAAGAATAATGTTATTGTAAAACTCTCAAACATTACAAGTAAATTTTGATGTTTTTAGACTTACATGATGTTTTAGTTTTTGCTGGAAAGACTGAGAACAAGGTTATTTTATTTGTATTTTTTGTTGTTAACAATTACATTGGTTATTTAAATAACAAAATAAATGGTTTCGGCTGCACGGCAAGTCGGAGAGGCATACAAAACCTATTTGGATGAAGAAAAGAAGAAATAATAAGTCACGCAAAAAGAACAACAGGATGAAGTCAGGAAACGGCGAGTATCTGTAGATTTCAATGAAGAGTTGCAAGTGGCTAATTAAGTACATAGTAATCAATTCTTACGGATGACTCTTTACTAGTTATGATCACTTTATTTTATTTTCACCGTTGAACAAAGAAGTTCTTCAACCTAATATGGAGCAAAAACACCTGTATCTCTTCGCACCAATGTGATTTACTCTATTCTATTGGCAGCTTCGAGAACTTTATTTCAACCCCGAATTATTCATCTTCGCCCGCTCACGATATCATCAATATTTAAAAGAAAAGAAGCCAAAGCAATCTACAATTGAAAACATGAAATCTACTGCACTTGACGAAAAAGAATGGAAGACTAAATGCCCCAACATCCAGCGGCAAATTCAGAGCATGGAAAAGAATGCTGACAATCTTTCAATTGTTGACGAAGTGAAATCTTGTTTTACTACCTTGGCTAAAGCTAATGCTTTAAGAAAAGGTGTCAACGGCAAAAAGCGTGATTTACAGTTAATTGATTCATAGTTGCAAAATCTTATGCTGCTCTTGTTTATTTTTAATATTTCTAGCTTTCGTAAACTAAAGGGCCTTCAATCCCTTACAAGTGAACTCAGCCCTCTGGACCCCCAAAATGTATTACCTATATCTTAGGATTTTTATTTTCCTTGTTCTAAACCCTACAGTATAACATCTTTGTACATATTTTCCATTTATACTGAAAAATTCTTGACATTCCTATTTTGTACTGTATTAAACTGCCATAACTTTATTATCACTTATTACAAATAGTGTTATCTAAATTTGAAGTTATTACAAACCTAATTGCATTTTGATTAAGTGTCACAAAACTTAGCTGTATGTAGTAGACATACATATAGTTGTACATACATCTTTTTTATACTGGTAATCGATTATTATGTCAATAAATATATGTTTTTATTCCCAAATATAACAATAATATCTTTATATGAATACATTTGTCAGCCAGCGGCCTTCTATATAATAATTCCGTTCAAATCACTCAATGATTTACAATTTAATCAAAATATTCTTAGATAAATATTATTCTTATACATATATACATAGTAATCTGCCTTATTTTCGGACCTAGTAATTGTTGCGGTAAGTTGCAAAAATGCTTCAAAAACGAAATCTCTAATGAATAAACACTATAATGGTATTATATAATATATAGGTACATTATATTATATGTAGTATATAGTTTTCATTCAAAACATTTTAATTCTATACAGTTGGATAGAGTAATTTTGTTTTGTCTACGTCGACAAGGAGGGCATGATTCCACGCTTGGAGGTGGAAACTCTGCGACAGGAGATGGATCAGATGCGCCTGTCAGTGGGAACCCGACTCCAACTTCTTTTCAACGAGATTGACGAAGAAAAGAAACTTCGGCTGGCTGATCAGGTTGAACTGGCGCGTGTTCGACAGCTGGCCATTGAGACCGACACCAATGCACTACTTCATGTCCATCCAGCCCACCACCTGGGGATCGTTACATCTCTACCTCTTGCTGGCAGCGTCAGTGCATCAAGCGTCTCCACTGCTTCAATCTCGACACCTATAATTGCTACAACACCCTCCATCGCATCCGGTGTTAATCTCGCTCACTAACTGTGTAATTATATGTCTCTATATATCTCCAATAATACGATAGGTCGTCAATATATTGAAAAATACATAGAATGTGTCGTTCTATCAATGTCCATATGTATCATGTCTTTGTGGAAAATATATAAAACTATTACCCAATTATGTCCATTAATATATGTTACTTAAACTATAGTATCTAAACGTCTTTGTCATTGACGAACGTTACATTGTTCCAATGAATACCTTCAACGTTTGAATGTCAAATATTTTTTCTGTTTTCACTAGATACATTTACAGGCCATTTCAACTAAAATTGAGCAATTTGTTTACTTATGCGAAAAGGTCCTCAGATTGTTAATTTATATTTTTAGAAAACTAGCAAATTTGATCAAGTTTGACATAACTTACTCTTATTTTGAAGCCGTTCAATGGAATTTAGATATTCAACTGTTACCAATATTTTACATGTTATTGTAGTATAACAAATATCGCTGAATTTTATTGGATTAGTTTTTTGTATTTTGCGAATACATTGACTTATTACTCGTATCTAGTGTTTTCAAGAATACACCATGTATATACAATACTTACACGATACACTTACTAATTTGCAATAAATAACTATCTAAGTAACTTACTAATTCACTTATACATTTCTATCTACCACAGAATATATATACACATTACACACTATAGTATATATAGCAAATTTTTAGTTAATCGTTCCCTTGACAAGTATCCATTTATAACTTCTTCTTTTTTCCTTCTTTTTTTAGTACAGGTACATCTATTTTACTATTACTATAGGCTAACTTTTGGTGTAGCTTCACATCTACCTAGAATTAAATGTTTCCTTTCTTTTATTT
>JAYRBW010113558.1:0-17839 GCA_036023295.1 Invenusta paracnida
TCGAATATTTTCGAGCAAATGCAAAGAAGTGAGATTGGTCTTAGATCATCAATGGATGGGTTGCGCTTTTTTGGAATTTGGACAACATGGGACGATTTCCAAAACGTAGGAATGTGACGAAAATCTATGATTAGATTGAAAATGTGTGAAAGGGGATAGCAAAGTGTGTCAGCATAAAGTCTCAGGACTATAAGAGGGATGCTGTCGGGCCCTGAGACTTTTTTGTAATCAAGTTTTATTAGAGATTTTTCGTAAAGCCCATCATTAGAGTAGAAATTATGGGACACCAGTCGTCATCTTCGATGGTAGGTTGGTCGGTGGGGTTAGTGAAGTTCTTAGCGAAGTGGAGGTTGATGATGGATACAGGGTCAGTGCTGGGATCGCTGTGTCGAAGCTTGTCGATGAGGGAGTTTATGTCTGAGTTTTTGGTGGTTGATTTACCGGAAATTGCGTTGTAAATGTTCCAAGGTGAACAATTAGAGTGCATTTTTTTGTTTACCCAAATTTTGTTTGCATTAGTAATTTCAGATTTCACTTTTTCTTTCCAGTGGTTATAAAGAGGGTAGTTTTTTACGGTAGGCAGCCCAGCGCTTGTGGATGAGGTCTGTAGTAATCGGAGATAACCAAGGTTTATCGTTTGGAGAAATAAGGACTTGCGGGGGATGCTTTTAAGGGCGTCGTCGACGAGGTGATAAAAGTATGTAAGTTTAGTGTCAATGTTGTCAGGGGATCGATGTATATCTATTTATTCATACAAACTATCTTAAATATTTTAAGGCCTAATTATTCCTACCAAATACTACCTGACATGGAAAAATATTTTTAAAGAAATGAAAAAAAACATACAGAAATTGTAAAACACTGAATACTGATATAAATGGAAAATACAAATATAAATCGATGTTAATGCAGGATTATTAAGTACATAAAGATTGTTATCGATTAATATTAATCATTTAATTTATCGAAAACGAATTTAGAAAATAATAAGCAGACCCATGAAATAATCAATATGTAATATTTATATTTTTCTACATCCTTTATAAATAACATCATTTTATAAGTTTTTACCGCTAAGCATAGTTGCATAAAAAATATTGTATATTTTCTCGTGGCGTCACAGATAAAATGGAAAAAGCAGAAAAATGAACCTCAATTTGGTCGATTCGTTTGAGTATAAATACATATGTATCCAGCGTTATAAAATATAGTGGTCGACAAAAATTGAGTGTTTTACAGCGGTACTAAAATCTGTGTATGCATTTAGCTGTCAACGGATAAATTCACGTTACTCATCGATAGTGTTAACAAGGTTAGCATCACATGTTTTAATTCGCACAATATACTAGAGTGCTAAGTTATATCTACACTGATACTTTACTCTGACGTATGTTGTTGAGCTACTAAATTAGAGTGGTTGAACTGTGCCGGAACCTTCATTTAAGAATTATAGTACAACCTTTCCGAGTTAGTTCTTGTTGAGGTCATATCTGCCTATATTAAGTTTTTAAAAATAATATGCAAAGCGCATTCTTTACTTGATTCATTACAATACTATTTTTATTGTAAAAAGGGATTGGTTTAACCATTAACTGTACATACGAAAAAGAATAAAAATAGAAAAAAAATCATAGTTTCTCTTTTTATTTAAACTGCAGCAATTTTTGAGTGAGTAACATTTCTTGGAATAGTAAAAGACCATTCCATCAGCGATGTGTGACAAGACTACAACGGACTACTTTCAGTGTAAGAACCCTCAATTGACAACTTGGGTGGAAGATATTTTACCACATTTTGGATTCTACGGGCACGTTCATGACCTGCCAAAGATGTTCCACGATATCAAGGTAAGAAACATGGAAGTAATAAGCTTCTTTCCTGTAGCTCAGCAGGTCTGCAAACATAATCCTGAAAAAAACATTTTTTGCATTTAAATTTAAACGCGAATAGGAAAAATAGAATTTAAGGTGTCTGAAATCCTGATTACAAGGATTATGAAGACTGTTGCAATGATTTATAATTATGCTCACCTTAAATTATATTTTCTGTAATTCACTGTTAAAAGCGTCTTTTTACATGGTGCATCTCCAGCATCCATTTTCTTTTTTCTTTTTTCATCCATCCACTTTCTATTGCTAGATCGATGGAGAGCCAAGGACAGCCCTCTTCTATAAGCTGCTAACCTGATTATGTATATATATTGGATAATATAGAAAAACAACCTAATTTTACTAAAGCGTTCTGCATTTAATAAAGACGTTTAATCCCTTCCACTTCGCTTTGAAATTCACGCTTCGAATTATAGCATAGCGTGAATTTGTGCTAAATACTTTTACTGTTATGCATTAGGTATAATATGTTATATTTCAGATAGAAAATAACCACTAATTTCCCCCTAATTAACAGTGTTGAAGCATATTAATCTGAAAATATAACTATAATGATCATATAAAGCATCTAAGTACGCTATGAAATTTATGTAAATATGACAATTACTTGTAAATAATGTGTAAATATATTTTTTACATACGGCATATTATTTAGAAAGCGTTTTATTTGCCCAGGATTGAATATACTATACATATATATATGTTATACATGTGTGTTTTGTGAATGTTTAATTTTTTTAAAGTAATGTATTTATAAAATGACTCACTCGCACGCAATATACATAGTTATATATAAAAGTAAAATAAGGATATTATATTTTACCCACCAATAAATCATACTGAAATGGTGGCATAAACTAAAGAACGGACGTTATTTTGTGACGATATTTTAGACAGAATTTAAAAATACATTTATTTAACATTTAGCTGTCTTGCAGCAATAACTTGCTGAATTCGACAAGGTATTGATTCAATAAGATTGTGTATGAGCTGTTGTGATATCTGTTACATAATCATTGCGTTGCTGCTCAGAGACCATCATGACCTTCAACTGGAATAGCATCGACATAATGCTCCCCAATTGGATTGATCAGTAAAGTACCTCAATCTGTTGCTGTGCATGTGAAAAAAACTATGCAAGCTGTGTAACATGTGGTATTGTTCTGCTGGTATTAGCAGTTGATAGCCTCATTAATTCTCTTAAGCTGTAGATTGACTGAATTGACAAGAATGCGGAAGATCCTTGATAGAAGGGGTAATTTAGTGCTTAGCTAGTAATCCCCTATCTATGAAACGATTGATATTAAAACGTTAAGGATCTTATGTTTTTATCATGTTTAGGACTATCTGAACACGTTAATCTTAGTTAAAATAATGTTTGGGATGGAATATAATAGGATAGTATTTAAGATTATGACATAGCTTCGAGTTACAACTCCTATAGGACTTTGCGTAATTATTATAATATCATAAATAATCAATCATAGCTACGTATAAGATTTATATAATGTGTCTCTTTCTTGATTGTAATTAATTATAATAACTGAATGGCAGAAACGCGTTTTATTCATGGAGGTACACTACAAGTACGAATATTATTTTGCATTTAATTGGGCTAAGTAGTGTGTCACTGAGTGAGTATTAGGGATTTGAAATCTTACATTTTCAAATGTTATACGAGGGTACAAAACTCCATCAATATAGGAAATTTAATCAATACTAAAAAATCAGTCTACACACACACACATATCCAAACGTATATATTGCGTTAAGTTTTAAATATTGTTTCGTAATTTTAATAAATTTCTTTAATTATGGTTCATTTATGAACCTAAATATACATTTAAATATAATGTTCTTATTTTCTACTCAAACAGTAATGTTTAAAAATGATGTATATAATGTGATAAAAATTCCACAGAAATTTCTGTGAAAACATTATACGAGTATAAATACTTTTATATCGTTCTAAATGAATACGGATATTATACAAGCACCGTGTGTATGACTAGTATCCATTTTGAGCTATAAGATCTAATAATTGATTCTATCTCCCATACATTATCTCAAAGAATTTTTCATTAAAATTGCTTTGCGTTTTTGTATTTAAATCAAAATGTTAGCATTCTTTGTCTTCGCTTCATTTGCGTCCTCTTAAGGCAGAAATTTGACCAGAAAATCACGTTACACTACTATATAGGGAAATGACTCGCGGACACGAAATATATAGCCGGTATACTTATCACTATATTACTATATTATCATTTAATATAGTAGTATATTTAAGTATAGTAGTATATTTAAGTATAGTAGTATATTTAAACAAATCACGTTATCACATCCTCGACAACGAGTATTATCATCACTTACGCATTGGAGCTGTTAACAATTTTGATTTTTATATTTAAAGGTTTATAAGCAGATTTTTAGATTATGATTCTATTAAATATAACCAAATTATATTATTACATATTATGATTATTACATATATTATTATAAATTTAACCAAACATAACCTCAAAAATACCCTTGATATATGCTGCAAAGAAGCGGTATTCTAAGGCAAAAATATTCTATCAATTAGATTTTCCAACGAATGTTTCAAAATTGGATGCGACTCTATTCTCTTGTCGTTTCTACAATAAGTTACTTGTACCTTTTCCGGAGATTATAAATCAATTTAAATATTGCTTGTCAGTTATGCCTCCTTAGAATTGTTACCTAATATGCCTTTTGTGTTGCAAATTGCGTACATTAATTATTATAGAGCAATGTGCAAATGTCACCGTTTGTTACGTGTTACGCGTTACGAGTTGTGTCTTTTATATATAAACGAAATATTTATAACTGCTCTACCGCTTCCCATGCCCGCATGGCAGATCGTGCTGATGGGCGGAAGCGCAGAGCGAATGCACCGATTTGCCGAAGAACTTCTCAATCTACAGGTGGGAGCAAGCTTGCCAGTTGGAGCTGGCATAGTCAACCTCACCGGCAACTCGGATCGATTTTCAATTTTCAAGGTTGGAGCTTTCTTGTGCGTGAATGTGAGTTAACCGATCGATCAATCGATAGTTGAACATACGTGAATAGTCACATTCGTAGATGTATTTATAGATATATATTACTCATTTAACTCATATATAACTCTTGTTTATTTAAATAATTATGTTTATGAATAAAATGAACAAGATTTGCGAGCTAAGAAAAATTTATGAGTACCGCTATTCTGTTATTTTAATTCTTTGCTTTAATTTTGTTCAACATTGCAGATATCGATATTTTTATTGTTAGACTATGCTATAACTGAATGTGATACACTGAAAACATGAATACATGGTCCTTGGTGCTTCTCCGAATTTATAAAATCACTCTTGACTTTTCTTAAATTGCCAATCTAGAATTGCAAGTCTGTGTATCTGTAGAAAAAGATTTTTCTATCTAAGAGACAAAGAAACAAAAGATATTTTAGAGATTATATCTAAATTCAATATCAATGTTACATTTTTATAATATTAATACTTGACCGAGTGTTGGCATTGAAAACGTTTTTGTGCACTTGACAGGAATAAATTCGCTGCAGTATTTATTTTTTTGAAGAAATTATAAAAATGAACAGCATGGAATGACTTATGTGCAAGAAATATTTTAGTAAATGTTTTGTTAATTACAATTTATGGGTAGGGCAAACAAACAAACAAACGCACGTAATAATTAATTAAATATCAATTATTTGTTTTTTTATTTATCTTGTCGAAATAGCTAACGAAGCTGTTAATTATAATAACTCTATAGCTAAGTTAATAATTTTATATATCACAAAATATAATAATTAACTGCAAGTTAATATTCATTTTAGATATATAATTGTTAATGCTATTTTTTTGCAATTGCAATTATTGTAAGTAAATATAATATTCTATAGTATTAACCCTTATGAAGAATTGATGATTAAAATTCTTATCATAATTCGTACTAAAATAACAAATTGAATTTGTCATCAAACATCTTAAGAATTATAAAAATAACTGGAATGAGAAATTGTCCTATCCGTTCTAAAACCTTATCTCAATATACTAAACAACTTTCATAAATATACTATGCAACAATTCTTAGTGTAATTCAATATATTTCTTCCGTAATGGTTGGAATCAGCAAAACAGAAGCAAATCAGTTACAATGAATTAAAAAGGAATTCTGAAAATGGTATACTTTCCAAATATCCAAGTTAAGATTTCTTAGATATTATAGATGCAAAAGCAAAAGCAAAAGCAAAAACTCTATTTAAAATCAGTCAAATATAAAAACAATCTTCTAAATCATTTTATTCCTGCACAACTACGCAATCTCAATCTCTACGACAGGTTTCATCTCGTTCATACCTTACTTTGTAAATAGCAATTATTGCCTGTATTAAAGTAATAAGCCATAATATGTTTTTGAAATTAGGTGTTATAGATTTAAATTTCGAGAAAATTTCTAAAAGTTTGGAAAAGTAATTTTGACCTACTTTTCTCAGGTTTTTGACAAGAATGTGATGAAATTTTCTTAAATATCCGATGAATAGAATCGTATCTGCCTATCTCCACTCCCCAGTAGCAATGGTAGGTATATATATCTATGGTAGACATTCTTTTTATGGAAACAAATTCAAACTGGTTTCTCACTGAAGCAAATATTACTATTGTGTGTATATGTTATGTATTATCTAATAAATTAATCAAGTAAAGGACTAAATCCTATATGTAAATAATGCAAGTAGATACAATTATTTATATAATAACTCTATTAAGTCGTTGCATACATGCTATGAATGATAAAATAATCTTCACTTATGCGCATGCCTGTACCAAGTATTCAGATTTGTTGTCCCATTTTAGCCCTATACATGATATCCATACCAAACTTTTTGGCGCATCCATATCCCTGTTGGGAAGGGAAGAGGGGGTTCATGTTAACATATTTCATTGAAAAAATAGTCAAAATATTGATGAAAAGGGTAAAAAACAAATAGAATATAAACAAAGGGTATACTGTTTTAATTTGTAGCTAATGTATCTGTATATCACGTAAACTTTTTTTATACAAACATTATTTAAGGGACAGATTTTCAGGGGGTTGAAATGTCTTTAGATCTATAAGTAATTTGTTAGTAATTTGATGGGGAATGGGAAGAGTCAAATTTGAATGATAAAATGTATTCAAAAAACTGATTTTGTTAAGAATTTTTTGCTTATAATGCGTATAGGTATATCATGCAGTCATGAAATACGTAATATTATGCAGATTTCGCTCTATTTGCTATGAATATAAAATTCCATTCTAGTAAAAGTGTTTTATTTTAAATAGTTTAGCAAATAACATCATTCGGAAAATAAATAAATTTTACTATTGTGCCTAACACATTTAAATTCACTTCTGTCGATAATAATAACTTTCAAATAGATTTACAAATCAAGAGATCGTCATATAAAGCTCCCAGCCATTCTGCTATCTTATTTCACTCCTCAGCACGGGATCGTCATATTAAGCTCCCAGCCATTCTGCTATCTTATATCACTCCTCAGCACGGGATCGTCATATTAAGCTCCCAGCCATTCTGCTATCTTATATCACTCCTCAGCACGAGATCGTCATATTAAGCTCCCAGCCATTCTGCTATCTTATATCACCCCTCAGCACGGGATCGTCATATTAAGCTCCCAGCCATTCTGCTATCTTATATCACTCCTCAGAACGGGATCGTCATATTAAGCTCCCAGCCATTCTGCTATCTTATATCACCCCTCAGCACGAGATCGTCATATTAAGCTCCCAGCCATTCTGCTATCTTATATCACCCCTCAGCACGAGATCGTCATATCAAGCTCCCAGCCAGTCTGCTCTGATATACCACCCCTCAGCACGAGATCGTCATATTAAGCTCCCAGCCATTCTGCTATCTTTTATCACCCCTCTGCACGAGATCGTCATATTAAGCTCTCAGCCATTCTGCTATCTTATATCACTCCTCAGCACGAGATTGTCATATTAAGTTCCCAGCCATTCTGCTATCTTATATCACCCCTCAGCACGAGATCGTCATATTAAGCTCCCAGCCAGTCTGCTCTGATATATCACCCCTCAGCACGAGATTGTCATATTAAGCTCCCAGCCAGTCTGCTCTGATATACATATCATCCCTATTTTATGACCCCTCAGCACGGAATGGGCATCCCATCAATGACGATTGCTGTCCATGAGATCTTCAAGCTGCTTCAGTTTTCTGGTTGCTCTAAAGATGTCATCTTCTTCCGTCTTGGGACCAGCGGAGGCATTGGTGAGTAGTTGAATGCCTAAGAATGGACATTCAATACGGTATATATTTCTTCACAGATATCAGGCTTATTATGAGTTCCCATAGGCCTTGTAAAGCAATGTTAAATTTCAACAAAACTTAGAAAATTATAAAGTTACTATTACTCTTTATTGCTATAATTTATTTATTCTATATTCGTTATATCAAAATCATAATTTTAGAATACTTTAAAGGGAAATTTAAAACAGAAATGTATGGAAAGTTAGTACGCCATTTAAGTAATTTGTCAGATTAAGTTTCCTTTGTCAACAGTGTAATATGTGGTACCGCAAGAAACGTTTAATGGATGATTTTCGCTTCATTTTTAATTACAGGAGTGGAACCAGGAACAATAATCATCACGGACAATGTCATGGATGGACTTTACAGGCCATATATGGAAATGGTAAGAGTCGTCTGAAAGCATTTGCTTATATTTTGAAGGCCATATATGTAGAGACTGGAGATCTTAATTTAAACACATTACATCCATTGAGTAATAATAGACAGAGTTTCAACTCTTACTGATTTCATATAATTATCGTATATAAAATATAGTTTTGTTTTAATAAATTTGATGTAAATGGGTAGGGAAAAAATAATATTAAATATTTTGATTAAATTAATTTTAAGAGCAAAAATATATATTCGTACAATTTTGTCATACGGTTGTGTGTAATATATAATTTAATGTATATATATCTAAACTGCTTAACTGCAATCAAGTGTTAAAACTATTGCTGCTTTTTGTTAAGCAGCTTTTTAGTTAAAAAGCAGCAATAGTTTTGCAAAAGATTTTGTAGTATTAAACTGCATACAAAATCAATAAAAGTACAAAATATATCATGCTTCTAATTCATGCATCTCATCCTATTTATTTAATTGCAAATGATTATGAACATCGCTGTATTTTACTCATAATTAGTATTCACCAGGAATATTCTGATTTTGTATATATCTGACACTAGCAAACAATTAAATTAATTAAAATCAATCACCTGCTTCTTCGCTTTGGTTTTATCCATTTATTTACGCATTTCTTGAAGATTTTCATGATAATAAGTTTTTTTATATTAAAAGTGATAATTTCTTCAACATTTTCATTCTGTTAATCATATTGGACAGTTGCATAAGTCAAATTTATTTTTAGTACTTATATGAGTCAATTATTTATTTTTTTAAATTTGAAGTCACTTTAGACAAATTAAGTGCAGATGAAACAAAATATTTTAAAGTATTAGTTATAGAAGCAAAGTTCGTTTCTGGTGGTATTTTTTAGAATTCTTTAAATAATTTTTGGGTCTAAGACTTAGCATGATATCGTCATGTTTGGATTACAGTGCGGTCAAAGACTTCTAATCTCTACATGTTTTCATCCTTTTTGTGTTACAGTGCAATCAAAGACTTTTAATATCTACATGTTATCATCCTTTTTGGGTTATAGTCTTGTCAAAGACTTCTAATATCTACATGTTATCATCCTTCTGGATTACAGTGCAATCAAAGACTTCTAATATCTACATGTTATCATCCTTTTTGTGTTACAGTGCAATCAAAGACTTTTAATCTCTGCATGTTATCATCCTTTTTGGGTTATAGTCCGATCAAAGACTTCTAAACACCTCTGCATGTTATCATCCTTTTTGGGTTATAGTCCGATCAAAGACTTCTAAACACCTCTGCATGTTATCGTCCTTTTTGGGTTATAGTCCTGTCAAAGACTTCTAATCTCTACATATTGACGTCATTTTTGGGTTATAATGCGGTCAAAGTTTTCTAATTATCTCTGCATGTTTTCGTCATATTTGGATTATAGAGCGGTAAAAGACTTCTATTGTCTGTATGTTATCGTCATTTTTGCGGTCAAAAACCTATATTCTCTGCATGTTATCGTCATTCTTGGGTTATTGAGCAGTGCGATCAAAGGCTTCTAATCTCTGCATGTTATTGTTATTATTGGGTTACAGATCGGTCAAAGACTTCGAATCTTTAAATATTATCGTCATTTGTGGGTTATAGGATGGTCAAAGACTTCTAATCATCTCTGCATGCTATCGTCATTTTTGGGTTACGGTGTTGGTCAACAACTTTTAATCTCTGCTTGTTATCGTCATTTGTGGGTTATAGGGCGGTTAAATTACATCTAATCTCTGCATGTTATCATTATATTTGTGTTACATTACGGTCAAAGTCTTCTAATCTCTGCATGTTATCATTCATTTTTGTGTTACATTATAGTCAAAGTCTTCTAATCTCTACATGTTATCGTCATTTTTTTAGTATATTTCATTAATTTCGATAATAAAATATTCTATGTGCTGCTTAAAGTTAATATGTATTTTTCAGCATATTTTGGGAAAGGTTGAGCATCGATCAGCTCAGATAGACGACGCATTTGCTAACGAACTACTTCTCATAGGCAAATCTTCCGGAGATTTTCCAGTCATCAATGGAACTACAATGACAACCAATGACTTCTATGAAAGTAAGAAAACCTCGTTTGTAAGCTCGAATATAGGACAGGTGTTTTTCAAAATATCTACGGCTAACAAAAACTGTACTTTCAAATAAATTATTTACTAGATACTAGAACTTTAAATATATCAGCTAGACAGAGCACGTCTCGGTCAAAGTCTAGTTTTAGTTTTGTAAAACAAAAGCTCTAGAAGGGAGCTAGAAAGAAGGTATAAACATTTTCAAAGTAAAATATGTTTAGCCAAATAAATATATGTAATCTCATATAGTAATATAAAACTTTGACAGCGATATGGCTATAATGTTATACAAATAGAACATTGAGTCACAAAGTAACATAAAAACATAAATTTACCAAAATTTGTTTTTTTGAAAGAAATACATTTCCCTTAACAATTGCAATAATTATGAACAACATCAAATCATGATTCTACTTGAAATAATTTTCACAATAGAAGTTAATCGAAAATAAGTCTTAATATGGCGCAAGAGGTTCAATAAATCTTATCTTTATCATTTGTAAAACTCATAAAAATACAGTGTAATACAATTGGGCCACGGTCTTTCTCGAAACGTTCATACAATTAACTTTTATCGTAAGTTGCTACCATCATCGTATATTTTACTGGAAACCTTTTTAACTGGCTACATTGTATAAGAAAGAAAGAGTTGTAGTAGTAAGAAAGAGTTCGTAGATAATATCGTATGTACACAAAGACGTTAATATTTAAACGTCTTTGTACGTAGGTCACTTGTTTTTGAATTTCAGCGTTACCCGAAAGTAATCGTATATAGCTACGAAAAGACAATAATAGCTATTGTTAGTTTTTATCATAATATGGTTGGTAAGACCATTCGCAAGCAAGTAATTTATATAAATTAGTAATAACAGTTCAGTAATCTAATGTAAAAATTGTACCTACCTATACCAACTGAATTTGTTTGTATGTCAAAATGTTAATGTTACGTATGGTCACTTAGCTATATATGGAATAATAATAAATGTATCTAAATTAAATTTATGAGACTTTCTTGTTAGTAAAGGTTAAACGTAACGTTATATCTGAGTATTTTGTACCTACAGGTAACAGTGCACTGTTTCTGAATAGTTCAATTCGATTTAGTTAAATTTATTTTCACTAAACGAACAACCGATCTCTGCAGCTTTTTCCTGCCTCTGTCAAAGTGGACCTGTGTTTTCTACAACCTTTGCTGAGTTATTAGAGCCAACGTCAGCAAGTGGAGTGTAACTCTGATCAAAATTGAACGATTGTTTGCACTTTTGTTTGAACGATTGTGGCCACTAAGGCATCGTAATCACAAAACACATTCCGTTGAATGGGGTCTCGTCGTTACTCATTGGATTATTTTAGTTCACTTGGCTTGCTGGATATCTTTTCTGGCCCCTTGTGATAGGCTACTACGAGCAAATGCCCAATGCGGTTTGGGACTCACCCATTCATCGCTATTTGACAGTCTAAATAATTCAGCGCATCTTGGCCGGTTATCTGCCTTTCGGGATCACTGCAATTGCTTGTGCTGCTAGCTTTAACTGTTGTTAAGGCGAGAAAGTTGATGTCCAAGTTCAGGGTGATTATACTAGCAACTCCCGCCAGAAGATCTTGAAGAACGCAAAAACCTTTAAGATCATGACTTTTATAGTACTGGCCTTTGCTGTTAGCTGTTTACCCGTTCAAGTCATTGAGATTCTAAGTGTTGTCAACTATCCACTTCAACATGGCCAAGTCAATTGCTCTCTTCATTTCCTTCGTCAACCTTCTGTTGAATCCCGTGTCTTACTTTTCACGGACAAAACGATTTCTGGCGGCTGTTAAATCCAAGTAAAAGATAACAAATCATTGTCGATGCAAAACTACCGAGAATGGCACTTATAACTTCTGATATGAGTAATGTGAAACTGAACTATATGAGTCCAATTGAAGAAGTTGAACATTTGTAACGTTTATATGACAGGACTTTACAATTGATGTATACAATTTATTTTTTGTTAGCACGTGTATTGATTGAATGACTATTTTCGTCTAAATTGTTTGTTTATTTGGGGTGTCTATATTTATAAGAGAACTAGTTATGCGTCTTTGGCTATTTTCATGGACTTTGTTGCTTCCTCTAACTTTATTATGTTGAAGTATACTCTTTATCTTCTGACGTTATATATATAAAAATATAAGTGGATTACAACTAATTTCATAAATCTTAAAATAAATAATTTTCGAAAGTCTAAACCCAGACTCGTTATTCTGTTTTAAATGTATGGAACATAATTATTGTGTATACTATTATTCTGCTGTGATTAATGTTTTTCTATTTACAATTCGCGAAGAAAATGTTGCTTTGGTATTTTTCTTTTCGGAAAAGGTAAATATATTTAAAAAATTATTAGGTATTGTATATTTATCATACGTTGCAAAAGTTTCAATGGATTTGCCTGTAGTCCTATACGTTTCCTTTTATATCTGCTCTAACTTGCTTGAATTACAACTTAGCTAATGTACAGTAAATAACTGATTGCTTTGTGTTATCAAAATTGACTCTGAGTCAGAAATTCATATATATTTAGTATTAAATCTTTGTTTTTATTTAAAATCGATTAATTTTTATTGAAATTAATCGAATGACAAGGATATATTATTGATATTATGGGTTTTGGCCATACCGATTTTATAGAAAATTAAGCGTCGAACATTCAATTGAAAGAATTGTTCGCACAGTCCTTATTGTATGTATTTCTATGAGTATAGATTCCAATCCATATAGATATAACATATAATTTGATGGCTATAGGTAGTAGTAGTGGTGTGCATCTCTTATACGATGTATTTATGCTTAATGTGACATTATTTAAGTTATATATATATGTGTATATCTATGTATAGTTTAAAGTTAACTCTTCTCTCACAAATAATAGGGAAAGTGAATTATTCTTAAATATGTGATATTGTAAAGATACTGTAAAAGGGCATCTGTTTATACGATGTGCACCTAACGAATCAATGATTATATTTGGTAAACGTCTACAATTCCCATACACGTTTTTGAAACTAAATATTTGTCAAGAGGTTCACTCCAACACTTAGTTACTAGAATAGAATTTCTTAGACAAGTGAAATAACATTTTTCGTTAATTTTTTATTTAATGATGTCTCTTTAAACATGAATAGCTGCACCGATTCCCACCCCAACAAAACGTCTATTACATTCCTTTGGTGAAACGATTGGAAATATAGTGTAAAGACTCCAGGTTATTACATAAACATTTTAATTTAAATGAACATAAATAACACATTGGACAATTATACCCTTATTTGTTTACAAATCGAAATTAAGTTTGATGGAAATTTTATATAAAATATAATATTGCGAACGTCAACATTTTAAAATTTATATTATTCAAAATCAAGCGAATCCTTTGATATACATATGTTACTACTGATATATGTCATATTTAAATGTAGGCATAGTCATAGACATTTTCTGATTATTTTACCTTTTAAAATTTAAAACTGGAATAAATTCCACCAGAAAATAAATTTGTAAAATTTACAAAAAACTATATACCAGTATATGAATGAGTGAAGAAAACCACAATAATCCCCCCTATTAAATATACTACTTCGATCTATTACTAATGCCAAGGGAGATTAGGACAACGCTGCTTTGCTCTTATTAGAGCTCATCAGCTAGCCTAACAACTCCTAATAACAGTAATACCTACACCAAATAGAAGTAGTAGGTACTCTACAAGGCCCATGAGTGTATAGGAATATCAATCTTCATATAATCAAGAAAAAGTCAAATACAAGTGTTCCTACTATTGTTCCTATACACTCATGGGCCTTGTAGAGTATGTCTGCTTCTTCTTTGTATAATACGGTTATTATGAGCTCTATAATAAGAGCAAAACAGCATTGTTATTAATGTTGCATTAGTGATTAAACGAAGCAGTCACAATAAAATGTTTTTTTGATTATATTTTTGTGAATAATTAATTATTCCAACGTATATCTATTTGGTTGTTGCTTTGACTAAAAATTCAATTATTAAATTATGCAATTATCGAAACAATAATAAGCAGATGTGGAGCGTGAGAACAAAAACATCAGTCATCATCCCCATCCCCATCCCCATTCCCCTTTTGCGTCATCACTCAGTGCTTGTGCGTATGGTGCGCTAAATTCAAATTAAGTGCGTTGGAATTTCAAAAAGTTTGCGCGCGTAATTGAATGACGCGGAAACAACATTCTAAAGTACACAGGAATTTCAAACACACAAATGCCTCTCCCAAAGCTCAACTATCTTCTCGATCATGACTAGATACCAACTGCTCCAATTTCCACAAGTACAGTAATCTGAAAACTAGGAACGACATCAAATTCCTAAGAGCTTATATGCATCACAGCGAAGCACCTGGAAACATTGACAGTAGTTAAATTATCCCTTATGGAGTGCCAGAAGCGAAGACTTGTCCACGCGTTCAAGCCTTTTTGATTTTGACGTATCGTTAAATTTAAATTTAAAATTGCGCAGGAATTTGACAAATTTTATAAAAATTATGCAATTAAAACGTAAATTTGCGCGCCGACCAGTCTCCTAGCAATGTAAAAATTTACGCGCGAAAATCAAACACGTGGTGCGGATATCAAACTGAAAAATACGTGAGATCTTCAATGATTTTATGTTATTTTATTTAAACAAAAATACCTGAATGCAAAAATTATGTGGGAATTTCACAAGTTTTAATGCACCATTTAAAATATTTAAAGTAAGCCCTAGTCACGCAATAATTATACATCATTGACATATACTATTTATCTTCAAATTCGATACTAAGAAAACAATGTTTCTGGCGGCATTGAAATTACCTGCTTGTCAGCTCTCATGATATACTGTGGTACATTCAGGATGCATAGACGATTCTCAAATTGGTGCTAGTTATTTTAGGTGAAGTTTTATTTATTGTACTATCAACGGCATTAATAGTGCATTAAATCCAATATATTGGATGCTTCGATTTTGTTATCATCCAGGTAAAATAAACAGCCATGATCATCCCCCCCTTATAAATTTGTGTTTGAAAAAAAACTAAGAACCGGCGGCTCTTTCTCCGGCACTGCTTAGAAAAGGTATCATCTACCCGATTTAATATATTTTCTGACTGTGGAGGCTGGTCAAGCTGTGGTGGTGGACTTGGGGTAATCCACCTGTTTCTTCCACTAATTTCCGTTTTCTGTTTTCTTGTTTGAGATTGTAGGCATATATTTTATGTGTTGCGTCTGGCGCTAATTCTCTACTTCACCACAGATTTTTTCCGGAATTGTTTTACCACTCTTTTCGCGGCACATGAGTTTAAATTACGCATGTAGACTTTTAACATTCCTACGTACTTTTAAATTGTCACATACACCCACGCACTTCAATAATGACGCAAAGTGGTGAGGATGGAAGGATGGAGGGGATGATGAGTCAGGTCATTATTCTCACGCTCCACCTCCTTACTATTCTAAACATTATCGAAGTATTTTTTTATTATTTAATTAATTAAATTAATCAATTAATTATTAATTAGTTCATTTATCTAAATTATTATCTTAAAAATGTATCAAATAGCGTCATTTAATCTATTTAAATATCCGTGAATGTCGAGAAGAAACTAAAAGTTTTCCATGTGATAAATATTAACAACAGTTTTCTAAATACATTGATGTTTAGATTTAGCAAATTTTTCTTTAAATTATTAAACATGTTTTAATATAAATTAAACTGTTCAGATTAAAAATTTACTAAAAATGTGTTGATGCACAATTAAACTATTATTTTGTCGCCAAGTCATAAAAATAGAGACAAACAATTATTTTGTACTTTGAAAATTCAATGAATATCCAACTATTTGAAAATACAAATTGCAAGGTCGAGAGAGAACATATTTACGCATATACATATATACATATATGTCGAATATAAATAGTAGGTACCAACTAGGTACCTATGCTTTTACCTTTTTAACCGCACTTCATATTATGCAGGCCAAGGAGAAATATGTATTTAGCAATCTGTTTATAGCGTAACTATTAACTTTAAAATGCTTTTCATAGTATACATATACATATGTAGGTCACATACTACTATATGATTCAATATCCTCTTCCACATTTGTCTACTAAATTATATTTTATATTATGTAGGTCAAGGACGAACAAGTGGAGCAATTTGTGAATTTACAGAGGCTGACAAAGTTAATTTCCTCAAGACAGCGTACGAAAAGGGTGTCCGTAACATAGAGATGGAGGCTCTGGGTTTTTCTGCAATGTGTAATTCTTTGGGTGTAAAATGTGAGTATACTTAGTATATTATATATTAAAAAGATCTATATCGATGAAGTTTGGGGATTAGTATTTATGACAGAAATCTTTCATATAATCCACAATAAACGTATAACAAAAATACCATTACAAATTGTTCAGTATATATATATACAGCTATGGCCAAAAGTCTGGTAACAAGAGAAAAGTTTCCCTATATTTCCGAAAAATTCATAGTATTCCAATAATAAGTTTCATAATAAGTTTTCCAGGAATTTAATTAAATTATTATACACAATATGTTAAACCATGTTGAAAATACACAGAAATATCAATATTTACTGCAATGTCTCTTCATTCTAATAACTTCTTCAATACGTCTTGGCATGCTGTGTACAAGCGTTCTGAACACTTCTTAGCCCATTTCTCTTACCCAGACATGACGTATAACCTCTTTTATGTTCTCAAAACTTCTGGGTGAGTGACGAGCAACCTTAGCCTTCAGTATTTTTCACAAATTCTCAATTGGGTTAAGGTCTGCGGCTGTTCCCCGGTCATGGACCCAATACTTCGATGCCTTGGGCATTGAGCCAATTTGTGACCAACTTTGCTCGATGACAGGGAGCTCCATAGGGAGGGATGGTGCATGAATATGCGGGTTTGGTGAACATTCATAATTTCCTGGAGTCTTTCTTGTAATACCAGCAAATAGTTATTGGCTTTTATTGTTGCACCTTTTGGCATAAACCATAGGCTACCACGACCAGATGCTGCCATAGACCCCCATATCATTGTACTTGTAGGATGTTTGACAGAAGGAA
>JAYRBW010113569.1:0-17839 GCA_036023295.1 Invenusta paracnida
CTTATACCTTAAATATCATATTTACACCTTAAAAATACAGGGAAAAATGTTGTACATATTTTGTGGGAACCCTGTCCATTACGTTCCAATGTTCCATTACATATAACATTCCTTTTGATCTCTTACTACATATGCTGTATAACTATGAATGAACTTATAGGTATACATTTTACCAATACACAATGTTTTACTAATTAAATGTTTTTAATTTGTTTAGGGAAATTGTGTGGATACCCTAACTAAACATATATGTATATACTCAAATTTTTTCAAAATATACTCGAAATATACTGGAATATACTCAAATTTTATTTTCAATTTAGTGTGGCCACCGTGGTCTCATATGCCAATATTAAGACAAAATGTCAAAAAAACAAAAATGAATGTATTAACAAGTAACCCCTATACACTACTAAAAGCTGGAAGCCCAACCACACCACAATTATCACACATCTCACTATCCTTTGTTTATTTTCAAAAAAATCCACTCTTGGCATATAACAATTTTCTTTACATACCAAGAGTCTTGGCATATAGATACTAAGAGAGTCACTCTTGCCTCTTGGCATGTAACAATTTTCTTTGTGTGCCGAAACTCTTGCAATGTAATGATGACCTATTATTATAATTGACATTGTCCAATTAGTAAAATAAAGCCAACAGAGTATACAAATTTTGTAATTGACTTGTTCATATCATAATACAATTACCTTAAAACAGGGCTCTATAAATAAACTCTCACTGATGTTACATAATATGACTTGAACCTGCCAGCCAAACTATGTATGGAAAAATTCCAGTAAATTTAAGTTGATATTAAAGTGACCTTGTTACAAATAGTGTGCTATAACAGTATATAATTTGAGACAAAGAGCAAACAGAATTATTTGCAGAGTTATCTAACATTAATTGGTAGACAATGAATAGATATATCTGTCATTTTCCATCAATGAAGGAATGATAATAATTGAATGGAAATGTTTTATAAAGTTTCACATTCTACATGTTCCATTATTTAAATATACTTATATTATATATGCTATTATAACTTGAATTTTACATACCCAGGTAAAACAAACCACATTTTATTATAATTAAAAGTAATTTCTGCAAGAATTTTAACATTGATAATTTGTATAGTTTTACTTCTTTATTCAATATTAACTTTGCATTTCAAAATTAAAAATATGTAATAGTTAGATCTCAAGCTAATTTTAAAATGTGTTCAAATTTATTAAGCAAAATCATAATTAATAATTTAATAAAACAAGCCACTATAGAAAATCTCCCAAAAAACATTTTCTCATTGCTCAACAACATATATTAGAATTTGTACAATCAGCAGGTAATGCTGGAGATATTGTTATCAACAAGCAGTTATTGACTATAATGACAAGTGGACAGAAATATTATGCTTTCTACATGGAAAAAAATGAAATGGATCATTTGATCAGGTTAAAGAACTGAAAAAAGGAGATGTCTTAAAGAAACTTGAAAAGTCATGATATGCAAATAAGTTGGTTTTAAGGACAGAACACATTAGCAATATGATTTTGTTATCTAAAAGTAAATCAAATGCTCTGCAAAAAAAACAAAGGAAAAGTTACAAAAAAATTTGCTAAGCTGGAGAAATTGATAAAAAGATGAAAGGTTTAACTATATAACTTTGTTTTCCTTATGTATGAACATTAATTTGAAAGTATAATGTATATTTCTTAATCATATATAACTGTTTTAACTGGTTATTTTATTATCATATTACAGTAGTACTGATGTGATTTTAAAACATGCCTAGATAGTTTAACTGGAATATTTGTATGTCATAATAGGTTTAGTTGTAAATTATATCTGCTATATAATTTTTTTTAAATCACTCAAAGTAAGTAAATTTAATAAAATATACTGAGCTTTCAAACTTAACAAAAGTTCATAATCATGGGTACAATGCAAAACACAATAAGACATATATGAGAAATAAAATTTACAAAAACACTATTCATAAAAAATGCAGTGATGCTACCACTGCACATTTTCATGCACCTGTGAGTTTTCTGTCTTTTGCTGCATGATTCCATGGAAATACAAAATTTGTCATAAATCTGCAAAAATAACAAATTTTGTCTCACTCATTTTTTTATTTAACAGCTTTTGTTGTTGCTCCCTATAATAATGAGCAAATACTAAATCCTGTGTTTAAAAGATGAGATATTTTATTTGCTGTTAGTCAAGGGCAGTCTTAATTATTCAACGAAATAGTTGGTGGTTCTCATAAGGTATCTTAATGAAAACCATCCTCATACAGACTTTTTTTTTCATTGGATGAACTTGACAATGCCACAGCTCAGGGGTTTGCTGATGTTGTAAAGAGTCAGCTGCAGTCTCGATAAAATCCCATTGTCAAATTGTTTAGCTGTGATGTCAAAAAGTGCAAATGTTATGAGAGGAGAGAAATGTGGTATAATTACAAACTACTTGAACATGTCAATAACTTTTAGACATGGATCCATTGGAATTTCTGCGACACATGTATTTAAGGTGGATACAAATTTTTTATGTTTTCTCATTATTCCCTGAGTTGTATTCAGCTTTGAAAACGTTTTTTGCTAAATTACCGCCTTCAGAGAAAAAAAGAAAAGAGTCCAATATATCTTTTTGGCACTCAATTCACCAGATACAATTGTTTATTTATGTAGTTTCTATTCTATGCCCTGAATCCGTTAAAGCAGCTTGAACTGTTTTTTCTTTGGAAGCTATAATCTATTCATTATATTCCAATATGATTCAGTTGATTACACAAATGCTCCAGTGTTTTGTTAAAGCAGATATTATTGTCAGTTTTATAGACCTAAAAGACATTCAGTGCATCTTGCATAAGTAGCAGCTGAAACACTCAGAACTTCTAATAGGTGAAGCTTCCAGAAAATCTCTCCAAAATGACCACTTGACTGCTTCACAAATTGCCTTGTTTTATAAATGTGTTTGAATGTTCTATTCAGAGCTGGTGATGTCTTTAGTGTATTACCTACCCGCAGGACACCATCTACTCTGTTCTGACCAATTTATTGACCCATCCAAAAAATATGATGTTAATGAAGAAGATGTTGTGTATGCAGCAAAAAATCTGGGAGTTGCTTACATGATAGCAACTTCTTAGGTCTTCAGTAGCACCAGTATCTTCATGACAATCATTCTGATGTTGACAACATTCTAAACTTTTGGGCTACTAGTGTTTAAAACATTTTACACCAATTAGCTTGTTGTATTCTAGTTTTGTGCACATTTTTGATATTTCGTTTTCTAATTGCAGATAATTTAATACAATTTTGTGTTTTATGTAATGCTTGAATCTACAGCTCAATTTGTATCAGTTTAGAACTTGCTCATTTTTAATTGCCCTGTGCCAAAATGAAAATGTATGGAAGCATCACTGTAAATGCCAATATACCTACAGAAAAAAAGAGAGAACTGTAGAGATACAGAAAGTTATATAATTGAGCCAATAATTAGAGCCACTAGTAGAGAGGTCTAGTAAATAGTAACCTGAATTTCAATTGAGAACAATGTTCTTATTTTTCACAATAAAGGCAAATTCAACAATTTTACACTTATTAGCATCACTGCAATGATATGTATAATTGAAGGGTTAGTAAAATCAGGGGAATGTAAAGTGCTATTAATATGAATGAAAATACCATAGTTATATTTCTATTCTATGAGTGGGTTTTTTTTTCATTTTCAAAAGTGATCAGTACTTTTTTTCTGCAACACTGCTGTATAATTATTTATAATTTCCTTAAATATATTTTATTTATATGATCATTCATTAAGTATGTAGAAATTCACTGCATTTGGAAATGTATTAATTATAATTTTTTCTAGTTTTCTTGCATATATATCTATCAGACCTATCTCCCTCTAAAAGTATGCAGAGTGAACCACCAAGTACATAAACATACTAAATGAATGACCCCTACATAAAAAAAAGGTAAAATAATATTTATGTACTCTATTTTATTTTTTGATCTGATCATTCATGTTAGTAAAATTAATTATATATTTTGATTATTATATAACACACTGTTTCTTTTATAAACAGCTATATAAAATGAAGGTCAAGAATTTTTTTATAAGTGTTAGGAAATTTAATTTGGGAAAACTTTAAAAACCTGAACATTATAAAGAAATTTAAATTAATTATTTAACTATAATGCGTAATTCAGTTGTGATATGATATGTATAATTATAATACAATTATGCATAATTATATGACACAACATGACACAGGATTGGGATCACTGATCTATATATTTCATAGATGCTTGGGAGGGCCACCAGTTTCAGATAGGTATGTACTGGCCCAACTAGACACCATATATGCCCTTGGCAGGTGTTAATGTCAAGCACTATAACATAGGGATAAAAATAAGATTTAAAAGCCACTAAGTACTCTTTTGGGCTAGTGGATTTCAAATTCTACTTGCCTAACTTCCCCCTATATATCTAAACCCAACATTTTTTAACAAAAATTAAAAATTTGAATATCTATATATCTAAGAACTATTTCTCTATATATAATAAGTCAAACATATTTGTCACTGTGTCACAATAATAATTGGTGCTGTGTACACAAATAGAAGATTAACTACTACATGCAGTGAGTCATATATTTCTTCCTTAGAGTCAGTGGTGTCTTATATCTATGCAGTGAGTGGGTATAACCATATTTTAAGTAATAGAAAAATACATTTCTTGATACATCTAATTACACGAAACCACTTGCCAGCTGGTTGAGTTGTTTATAAACTCCACTTGCCCAACTTGATTTTCACTCATACCTGGCAAGGGGCAAGTACTATTTTCATCCTTGTAAGACAAAGTTTAATGTATTGGTCTAATCACTCATGTATTCAAAACTTGCTTTATAGTTTTTATAAAATTGCTTTGTGTACAGTTTTGAATTTATATCTATTTTATTTTGACAAGTCTATATTATTATTATAAGTATATTATTATTCACAATAAACAACTATTAAGTGCATATAATATTTTGTAAAAAAATTGATGATCCATTGATATTCAACTATGTTTTATATGAGTTAAATATAAGCCATCTTATGATATTTATTATATCCATAAAAACTCTGCAAGGTCATAAAGAACGTCATGAATGTCCAGTACCAACATTTAAATAAATATATGGAAGATTGGACTGTGTTCAAAATTTTAATATTCATTCTATTCTATTTAATTTTAAGTAATATTTTTTAAATATCAAATATAGCTTTTTAGAACAAATCATGCTCTTTATATACTATTAAAAATTTTATATTTAAAGCAATATTTTGGTTAATATTACTAATATCAGTGACATATCTAGGAATTCAAGAAAGGGGTTGCAAATTTAGACAAAAAGTCTACCTTATAACTTTAAAAATATCCTTTATTTCTTTTCAACCATTTATTTCAATAAGGCAGCAGTCTAATTATACTATAACACACTATATAATATGTGTGTTATGCCTATATTATTTTTTTCACAAACATTCAGCCTGTTTCAAGTTTAACTAAACTTAGATAAATTACATACTTTATTAATAAAAGGAGAAAGGTTATGATGTAGTGTAATTCTTTGTCATTATCCTCTGTCATTGCACACTCAATATAACTTACTTGATCATGTTGGTTAGCTTCTTCAGGCTGTCCATATATATGATAGTTGACCTTCCTTTGAGACATCTGTCATCTTATGTCCTTTGGATGATTTTTTCATGAAGGTGCAATTTCTCCCAACTTATCTGATATTTGTTTAGCTGCTGTTTCGTTACCAGTTTTTCTTGTATACTCTTGTTTACCCAGCTCTCTGTTCAGCTTATATAAAGAAGTCTCCTGTACATCTACATTTCTGTAACCATTTCTTCTTTTAATCATTCTTTTTCAATATCAATACCTTGCATTTTGAGATCATAACAACTGGCTGTACTCTCGAAAGCAGATAACCCTTATCCATTGCTTTGCTTTATCTTGCTTTGTGGCTGTCTTACAGAGCTAGCTGCATTGTTTTCTTGTATTTTATAATGTAATAGAGGGTAGGGGGTTGTTAGATTAATTAATAGAAGGCAGGCAAGGCGAACAATACCAAGGTAATATAAAAAACTAAGAATACTATTGAGAGGGAATTTAGAATGTTATGTATGCATTGTGCAAACTAATTAAAGAGCATATCAAACCATAATACATCTGTGTAAATTTACAGTGTGTGTGTGAACATTATTTTTGTATGTGCATGTTGGGGAAAAGTTATTACTAGCTATTTAAAGATGAACAATTATTCAAGCAGAATTCTAAGTTCGTTGTAATTGTTATCAAATTTGTTATCTACTCAGTTATTAAATATAATAATTAAATTATACTAACTAAATTATAATAACAATATCTCTAAAATCTCACAATAATTTCTTTGCCAATAATAAGGCAGTGAAAACAATCAAGATAATTATTAGGATAATTTATTAATTATCAAATTAATCAATTACCAATTACAAAATCTTGCTAGCTATCTGCTACGATTTAATTATGTGATTTAACCTCAATATTTTGATTAGTAATTTTATGACCAACGTATTTACATACCAAACAATAGAGTTCCATTCCTCCAGACTTCATTCGTACTCATAATTAATCACTTGTCACCTCAGCAAACACAGTTATCCAAATCTCTCCAGATCTCATTCCAAATACTCAGAATCGCTTGTTAATGGGCTTGCTTCCAAATACTAAAAATCATTTTCCAGTTGGCGCCCCAACCAACCTCTTTTGCTTCTGATCCAACAACACTGAATCTTTTACACTTGACACTTCTCACATGGAGATTTTCAAATCAAATTTAAACCACCAACATCACCCCATAATAGACCACTGGCAAAACTTTCAGAAATGTTCATTAAACCAAAATATATTTTATTCCAACACCTAATTTAATCCATACCTCGTAATCAAAAGATGCACCAGTAGCACAAATAAATATACATTAATATGGTCAAACATATCTGTGGGAACATAATTGAACTACCCCCTGTAGCATTATTGATAAACAAAGACTGTTGTCCTCCCAGAATGCTTCACCAAGATAAGGATTCTTGGTATTGCAAGTATATATATATTCAGCATCAGTCAGTATATCTTAGCTGGCAGGTCCTCTTCCAAAGATTGCTTTATTATTGAGTGCTTATTTTTAGTTAGAGATTTTTTATTTTTAAATTTTATTTTCTTCCTATAAAGTTAGGCCCTATTCTATATTTTAACTCAAGGGCCCTAGTCTATCTTTATTTGTATAAAAGGACCTATAATTAAATTTATTTTGTAGATGGCCCTATTCTATATTTTAACTCAGGAGCCCTAGTCTATCTTTATTTGTATAAAAGGGCCCATAGTGAAATTTTTTTTGTAGAGGGCCCTATTATATATTCTAACTCATGGGCCCTAGTCTATCTTTATTTAATAAGAGTTTATCTTTAAGTCTATCTTTTTATTTTTTATTGTAGATTAACAATTATGATTAAATTTATTTAAAAGCCTTTAGATGCATTCTAAGATTTTAAAAGCTAATAATTTAGAGGCTAGACTTTTCACCTCGCCATGAACACCCAGGAGGTTGGGGCCTTACAAAAATGCTTCCTACTTAGACATGCTAGACCATTCTCATGCCTGTATTTCTCTCCAAACCTAGCATTTATTTCTATTTGTATCAGTTTTTCTTATTTTGAAGTAACTTGTGTATCAATGTAGAAGTTTAAATAATGGTCATTTCAAGTGTTTTATTCATATTAAGAAAAATATTGTAAGATAAATTATGTGGAATAATATCAAATAACCAAGTAAACTTTATATACAGAGTACAAAATATACCACTATAAATAGACAAAATATGATCTCTTCCATGGTTGGTTAAAATACTAACTACTGTTTTCTGATTGGTTATAATAAAAACTGATAAAAATAACTACTTCTAAAGGGATTCCTTATCTACAGCTCACTTTAAGCAAATATTTGAGAAAATATATGGATGGGTCAGTTGCACCATGAGCCATGGAAAAGGGTTTAGTTATCCCACTACCAAGCTTATCTTTATCCACTTTCAAATAGCCACTAGACATCTTAAGAAGCCTTTGTTTCAGTCTCGCCAACTGTTTGTAAGCTGTGCAGCATCTGCTTTGTCATCTCAATTCTGATTTAAATTCACTGACATTTGCCAGTGCTTCACTATTGATGGTTAAGTTGTGATTTTGATTATTCCTGATATACATAATTTTGATTTTCTTTATATTGAATTCCGCTTTATAATGAAGTTCCTCTTAATTTATTTGGAATTATTTGACTCTCAATGTTATGTCACAGCATATCTAAGATGAGAGTAGATGTGCTGGGTGAACTCCAATGTTGACTCTAAACTCATCTGTTTATACTTCATAGATTGTTCTGTATTGTGGTTACAAGATGCATCCATGTCTTATATCTTGTCTTCTTTATCATCTGGGCATATCAAATTCCTCTAATATTAATATTGGATTCTCACAGTCTAACATCACATTAGTTTCAATGTCCATATGTATAGTCACACTCTAATCAGTACTTCCAGCAGCAGTCTATTTTTGTACACTATTTTTATTTATTTGAATTATTCATAAAATTAACGAATTATTTGATGCGGTATCTGCACATCAGTCTTATCATATAGCATTCACTGTATTAATTAGGATTGTTTGTTTATTCTTGTTTAGGTGCTAATTCGAGGTAAAAAAAGTGTTGTTTAATTGTACATATATAACATAATCCATGCACATTTTGAAGCATGCCAACAATTATCAGAAATAAATTGTATAATTTCTCTAATCTCATAGATATGTAAAGATGCACTTAAGTTTTGTCACTATCATATCAACTGGAACCAAGTAGTAATCAATCAATGCCCAATTTTTAATACCCATTGTAAAGCATGGTCACCTTTCTTATCAAAATACACAAATTTACTAATCCATTTCAAATATTTTTTTTTTATATTTTAAGCATTTATAGTAATTTTTAACTTCCTCTTTAAACAATATATATTTTTGTTTATTTTCAGATTGTGGTCATTTTCCACCGTTGTCTCCAATAATCAAAACATATAAAAACTTATAATACTAAGTACATCACAATGAGCAGTAGCGAAGAAGTATCTTGGATTTCTTGGTTTTGCGGTCTTCGTGGGAACGAGTTCTTTTGTGAGGCTGATGAGGACTATATTCAGGATAGGTTTAATTTGACTGGTTTAAACGAACAAGTCCCACACTATCGTCAAGCATTGGATATGATTCTAGATTTGGAACCAGGTATGACTCATTGCTTTAATAGTTAAGGGGTATCTATAGAAAGCCGTTTAAATGTGACACAACTTTTTAGTCGCATTTTATTATTTCATTATTTTAAATATTGTATAAATTCAAGTTCCAATGTTTTACACATATTTATATATAAGTATGATTAAAATGTAAATTATGTGTCTGTTATGTTTTAGTAAGGTTATTTATAAGTTAATGTCTAACATTAGTGTGTGGTTCATTTAAGGTTAGTCTAAATATTTTATTTCGCTTTATGTATTAATTCTACTGAATAATTGTTGTACACTGCGTTTTAATGTTTCTCTGACACTTAAGTCTACTACCACTTACCTTTTTATCACTGTTTTTATTTAAACAGCGTTATTATGTAAGATATATATTCCATTTGGTTAAGACTATAAAACGTACTGTGAATGAGTAAACAAATTTCGACTTCATTCTCTCTCCACATATAAAGACATTTTGGAGTGTATTTCATTTAGAAATGCTATATGTAGTAAGTAAAAAATGAGTAATTGTAATACATATTTTAAGAACTAATATATCCCTAATAGCTTAAAGAATATTTTAAAATGATATCTCATTTAAGTCAAGAATAATTCAGTTCATGTGAATATGTTTCAGGCTTTAAAAAAAATTATTCTATTAAATTTAGTTTTCTATTATATTTCTGTATTATTTAATGTAACTTAGTTTGGTAAAACCGCTTGTACGCATATATATTGTGACAATTTGCATGACATATTCATTTTGAATATTTTATATACTTCATAAATAAGCTACAATGTGAACTTTTCCGGTTTAACATTGTTTATTGTAATTCGTATTGATTTTTTAAGTTAACGCCTGCTTTCTTGTTTCCGAATGTAAAGCGACAAAAAATCTCGTTCATTGCTTTGAGCTGTTAACTATTACAAAGAGTTTATATCGCAATAAAATTTTATTCTACAGTAAAATATATGTTTATTTAGTCCCATTTTCAATTATAAGTAATACATATCTCAAGTACAAGATAGATGTAAATCGATTTTAAAGTCTATATTATATCCATTTATTTAATTTTAACTAGTTTAAAACGGTTTTTCACAAACCATCTACAGGTATAACGATGAATAAATAATAAATGAACGTTAAGCTTTGCGTTTCTATTTGTTAAAAAAGTATACTAAAATATAGCCTCTTTATAAAGATAATAATCAAAAAGCTAAAAAAGAAAATGAGATATTTGAAAAATTAGTAAGCATTTCATGCGATTTTCTAGTGTTTATATTGAAGAATATATACACGTTTAGAAATGATAATGTTATTAGTAAATTTTCTGCCAAATTTATAACCAATTATTCATTAATTAGTAACTGCTGTTAATGTTATAAATCTCTTATTTTTATCTCTAGAAGTTATCCAGCGTATTGTCTCTGACTGATGCATATTTATTTGTAAAATCAATACTTTTTTGTATATTATTATTTTAAATGTTTATTTCACTGTTCATAAATGATTTGTACAATTCCTATGTATTTACCTAAGTATTTTTTATTACATTTATTTCATTATATTCTATAGATGAAGAACTGGACGATAATCCTCATCAGTCAGACATAATTGAACAGGCTGCTGAGATGCTCTATGGTTTAATTCATGCCCGTTACATCCTTACCAATCGAGGTATCGCACAAATGATGGAGAAATGGCAACAGGGTGACTTTGGCTACTGCCCAAGGGTGAGTAATTTAAATCTCTCATCTGTATAACATTACTATTTTATCTAAATATTTGTGCTTTACAATTAATACCTCCTTTATATTTTGTTCAAAACATTTAACTGTTCTTATTTTTGTTTAATATTGTATTCTGCAGTTTTAAATGTACACACGACTACATTTGCCTGATTTAGTTAATTACCCTTTAATAATATATATTGTTAATATGATTGATGACGTCACGGGTTTTACTGGAAATATTCTGGAAAAATCCATTATTACATTAACATTTTAGTACATATCATATCGTGTAATTGCTCTTACTACTGCCTACGCCTTTAATCACCCTTCGTAATATGTCTTATAAACTCGTGTAGTTCAACAAATTTATCGATCATGATAACACAGTTATAACGGGGTTTACACAAATGTAAATTTACGTGACTTAATATTAATTAGAATTTTGTTTTGTGTTTATGTGGTGTTTTATTTTGTAAATAACTTGAATAATTGCGGAATGAGGATCTTTTTACCTTGTTAGTAATATTATATTGAATTACTTCAAATTATGATATTAATTATTTTATCTTATTACATTTTTGTTTTCTACATATTTCTAACCTAGCCACAATAATATCTAATCGGTATTCATTATATTCCTATTATCATGTTCATATCACAGAATATTTTATGCATATGAATTTGGTTTATATCTTACTTTATAATCGCTTGTTGTGTTGTGGCATAATCCAGTATTATATTTAGTTTAGTTACGTGGAATGGCAATCGGAGCTAAACATTATGGGAAATTGCTGTCTTGTTACTTTTTATTAATACATTGTTATGGAATGTATGACTTGTACACCTCTATTATTAATTACACGTATATATGTATATATAAGTTATGGTGAATTACACTTTTTATTCGGTGAATGTAGTACTAATGGTACACTCTTCAGTGTATTATAAATTTTATATAATGATATGTAATACTAAGTGTCTGGTTTTATGTTAAAATTTATTTCATGATAATATACTTTAAAAAATGTTATTTACCAATATCGTTTTTGTAACTGTTAAATTATTCACTATAGCAGGTTTACCGCTTGTCCCGATTTTTTTTTTCGTCCCTAATGTACCGATTTCAGACTTCTAGAACAAGACTTTTAAAATGTTAAAATGTAATACAATATGCTACTCATAGGAGATCAAGGGGTTCTTCAAAATTAGTATTATAGCGTATTAGTATATAATTATATAAACATTTCCCAATTACTAAATATTAAAATATTCCCGTACAAGCTACTGATAAGATATATCCTATTGTAGATGTGATCCATATATTATATATGATGTTATATATGATACCTTCACTTAGTTATAATATAAAAATGATCCATGTCTTCGTACATTTGTAATTATATATTATTAAGATTTTCGTTTTATTTATAATAATATATTTATCATTGTATTGAAAAAAAAATCTATTGTTGGATTTGAAATTTAGAGTGTTGCCCATTCTCCTAAAATATATTAATATAATTCTAATATGTTCCTTGAACAACAATTCTAGCTCCAAATTAAACTTTTTTTACAAATATCTTATGTAGATATCTTCCTTCCTTTTTGAACAATATATTCAATATTATTCTATAGGTTAAAAAGGTAAAAAAATGATTTGATTTTTAAGATTTTTAAACTGCACTTTGCAAAAGAAACTGATTTGGTTGATCAAAGGATAAGCATATGTTGATTTTAAATGCCTTTAATCTATATGCATTCTTAGCAATAGAATGTAAACTAGTAGCTCGGCTTACCGCAGGAGATTGTTCGAATTTGCTGTCCGAATTTACACATTTAAAGAGACGCAATTCTGCTATAGTATTATTCGTTTTTTGACAAATTTAGACATTTTTGGAAATCCAATAATGGGATTTAAATATATAGTTGATGCATTGTTATGGAACATACACTTGATTATTGTATACAATTAACTATATTAAAAGTAAAGTGCGATTTATATATTGTTGGTAGGTATTGTTTGCTTTGGGTCTATGATTTCTTGTGAAATTTTAGTAATTTTCTTTGATTATGACTTATAATAGAATAAATATTTATACCAAGCTATGTATATATTATTCTGATACACAAATACATTTTATTAACGAAAGTAAAATGTTTCATAGCGCGCCACAGCAATAATATGTTAGCTTTTATTTTTATTATGTTGAAACTTTTTATTTGTATGCATCTTATAAAACTAGGTGTACTGCGAGAATCAGCCAATGTTACCCATCGGTCTGTCCGACGTGCCCGGTGAGGCTATGGTGAAACTCTATTGTCCCAAGTGCCAAGACGTCTACACACCCAAGTCGAGTCGGCACCACCACACAGACGGAGCCTACTTCGGAACTGGCTTCCCGCACATGCTCTTCCTTGTTCACCCCGAGTACCGGCCCAAGCGCCCAGCCAATCAATTCGTGCCCAGGTCAGTTCCATTTTCAATGCCATGATGTATCGTCCTTGTTGGAAGGCTTACTCGTGAATCTAAAATAAAATAAATTTCTTCAAAGCCCCATTTACACGGGGAAAATGTATTGCTCCACTAATCTCTTCGGCACATTTATTGGTTGAATGTTTCTCATTGACCGAATTGTCGCTTATTTTAATTTATTAATATACGTCTTCAACAAATAGTGTTATAATAAAAAGTATATAGCTACATGTTATTTTCTAATCGGGTGATAAAATGACTTTCCGTATAAAACCATCGTGTTAGTGAATTTCCTTTTTGTTTAATAAGTATGATATATAGTTTTACATAATGTGCTAATTAATATTATATCTATACAAGGGTTGCACAAGTTTACTGAATAAGACAAGAGGGAGATAGAAGAAGAACCAATAGAAACAAAAGGATGATAGAAGAATGGAGCACTGAATACATGACTGCTTCTATTTATGTACATTCTAGAATATTTTAAAAAGAGTAGATATGAATAAGTTAAGCAAACAGTGTCCAGAAAAACAAACCTCTGATAAGCACTTCCAAGCATTACTTGCAAAAATGCTGTGTAAAGTCAAATGCCATATAGTCAGCGTTCTAGTGCCAAACCAGAGAGTAAAAATCAAAGCTATGACAGAGTTATTGAAAATCAAAACTTTAATATGATGCGGGACTTAGGCCCTCTGCTGTGTGCTTAAAACAATTTTGTGCGCGCGCAACCAGTGCACTTCCCATAACAGTACGTAATTGCTTGATGGTAAAAAAGCAATTAAGCTTCACATAATATCTAGTATATCATTAGACATTTTAAGTTTATTAATATTAAGTCGTTATAACTGGCCACAAACTATTAAGTTTAATATAGACGATTTAATGCCCATTTTATTTATTATTCCCCAAATAGCATGCTTAGCGTGTATATTTTTATAATAAATAATTTAACGGTCATATATTTGGATTTTTAGGCATATTAATTGATATATCCTAAACTAATATATGATTCCTTATTATTATTCATTTATATTATTTCACTAAACTATTAATACTGATTAACAATGCTGGTATCTAGTTTGAATATGATATTATTTAGTTTAGATGTATGTAATTGCTAGACTTAGATACTACAAATTTTGATACTGAAAATGTGCCTCTGTCTGTACAAGGTAGCCACCCCACTTCAAAATTCGATGTATTTCTCAAATGCCTTCAAATTATAAAAAAATATTCTCTCTTTTGTAAAAGGTCTTCTAATTATTAAAAGTATTATACATTTTTAAGTACCTTTGAAATTATAAAAATTTCCTAATGAAATATTTTTATTTTTTACAAGGTTCTATAAAACACCTGATGTTTTTACTTGTGTTGCTCAGTTTTGATAAAATATTTCTTTTTAAACAATTTCAAAATAATGCATGCTACATATCTTATAAAGAAAACAGGGTTCATAATTCTGCGTTAAATATTTCTGTTAAAAATAGTTGTTTTATTTAATTCTTACCTAATTTAAACTAATAAGCACAAGTAGTTCACAAACGATATATCTTCCATCTTGAAGAAAATAAATCGTGCAAAGAGGAAAGATGTGCAAAGTATACTCTTAAAAATGAAGTCAAGATCTATAAGATGTAAAGGAAATAGAATTACGAACAACTTTTAGCTTTCAGTCGGTTGCAAAGCTACGCAAATAAATTTTGGAATGTGTTATTAATTCTTTTGAGTGACTTTATATATTGTAATCTTCCTTATATATTTTGCATGTGAGTTAGTACTTTAGTTGTATAATTTAACTATGACATTTATTTTTGGGCATATTATGCTGTTTATTATAGTTTCATAAGCATTACTTTCTATACAACTGCCTAGAAAATATTTAAAAAAATTATGATAACAATTTATCACACGAAATTATTTGCAGACAACTGTTTATAATAATATCTTTAAATACTGATACGTCGAAAAATATAGCAATATTATATGTTTTTATAAAGACTGAATTACATATTTTTCAAAAACTTCCTAAATATTGTCTATCGATGCGATCCTTTTATACTGAAATTACCAGTTAACTCTTGTATTATTGATTTTTGTATCAAACTGAACTGTTTATTAGCGATAGGTACAAGTGTCCGTCACAAAACCCATTACTATTACAACCTGTGCTTTATGTCTCCTTGATTCAATATTATTGTGCTCACTCACAAATTATAAGTACTACTTCAATTACAAACCTAATGTTATAAGCTACCTGCAATTACATATTGTAAGGCTGAAAACAATATCACCCGTCCTAACAACTCCAATATAATAATGTATTGATTGGAAAAAGCTACCAGTTATGTTGCGCTTTGTAATATGCTATTACTTTAGTACCTCTTCTCCTACTAATAATAAATAACTTAGAAGATCGAAGTATTATATGATATGTATACTAAATGTTACATTTTTCTAAATTGATGTGCTTATTTTTGGTAATGCTTACAATATTTACGATGTGTCATTTATTTTGCTGTTAGTTATTGGCAGCAGTTACTAATGGACATAACAATTTCACTCCTTTTATTTACAATGAAATTTTTAATTTGGTAATAATAGGTTATGTACTTATATTTAGGGTAATTTAAAAAATAGGATTGCAAACTAAAAAAATTTTTTTTTTTTCAAATATAGTTATTGATAAATATGGTAAAATAATTTGATAAAAGCTTACTTGTTAAATTTAAATGTTATTTGTGATACTATCATATTGTACTTAAAAGCAGAACACTTAAGTGTGGCAGTTCGCAACCTAGGCTTTGTATTAAGTTAGGGCAATAAGGATAAATGTGAAAATCTTTCACCACATTAATTGTGTGAACAAGATCTTTGAAAAGTGCTTAAGTCTGGTTAAAAACTGTGTTGTGTTACTTACTTTTCTTTGTTACATATAATTATAACATAAAATCATAGATTGTTTAACATATCTCTATTGATTATTTTCAATGTTGAATACTACATTTGTTAAATATCTATTCGTGTTTTTGTGCTTCTTCAGACTCTACGGCTTCAAAATCCACCCTCTCGCCTACCAAATCCAATATCAAGCCGCTGCCAACTTCAAGATGCCTATTCGAGGGATTTATGGCAATGGGAAACGTTAGCACACACCTTGCCATTGCACCAAGTGTGTGATCACTTCAGGTCGTGGTTTCTTATCCTTCATCACCTCTCCCTCCCTCGGGGCATTGCATAATGTGTAATCTTCCCGCATCTCGTCCCATTACCTTCATTTTTTCTTTGTGAAAATTGTTACATCAGCCAGAACAATTCACTACAATGCTGTTTTTAAGGGCAAATACACACATTTACGCTATCATTATTACCTAACAGCGATCACTATCTTTGTATAAATAATATCCTATTAGGCTATCTGTAAAACATAATTTTCTCTTATCTCAGTTTTGTCTATCTATGATATATAGTATACTTACATGCATTCAAACTATATATACATACTATTATATTATATATATATATTTATAATCTCCATATAGCGTATATTCTTAACTTTAAAATGTGTGCGCATATATTTTATGCGTTGTACTGTTATTATTGCAAAAAATATGAACAGTTTAGTTTGATAATTTTGTTGTCTTAGCTACTAGTGTAGTAGTTTTGTCTTCATAACATATACTGTTGTTGAGGCTGGTAATAAGCTGTATTGTAGCTGAATTGAATACTCCAGTGGAGAGATTCAGTGTTCGTTGATAAATATACAAGTTTAATAAACGTGTTTTGTTATTTTTCATCTGATTTTCACGTACAATACATATATGAGTATTTTTCTAAAAGTGGGACCATTAGCATATTATTTTATATTTATAACTATTTTTCTTAATAAAAATGTTCATGTTTGAAAAAATTATTTAGCAACCTCTTAACATTGAACTAAATAAATTAAATGTTAACTGATATATGTTGTATACTAGTACTCTTATAACTTTATAAATGTGTAGATTACAGTTGTTAAAATATATAATAAAACTAATGAATGTTAGGTCAATGTATTAAATCTTGTATTTTTACCTTAATAATTTATTTAAAAAAGTAAACTGACTCAATAAATAATTTGTAAAAAAAAGTAAACTGACTCAATAAATAATTTGTAAAAAAAAGTAAACTGACTCAATAAATAATTTGTAAAAAAAAGTAAACTGACTCAATAAATAATTTGTAAAAAAAAGTAAACTGACTCAATAAATAATTTGTAAAAAAAAGTA
>JAYRBW010113580.1:0-40436 GCA_036023295.1 Invenusta paracnida
TGGCGCGAAATTTGAAAAGTACTTTACTCGAGTGGGGGGGGGTCTTTGTTCTGGAGTCGCACCTTCCCTACTACTCACATACCTATTTATTAAATATCAAAATTTAATTTACTTGAAATTTTTAAATAGTTTTGAGCCAATGTATAGAGCCAACCTACATATAATGATAAAACTAGTGATCAGAACTGTTTAAATGTTCTAATAGACTATTTAGCCAGTATTTATTTTCCTATATTGTAAATTTAATGTAGCATAACAAAATTTTGAGTATTGTATATCTATTAATTATGTGTTAATATATTACATTTACGTATTGATGTGTGTTTATTTCTTAAATATTAAATGTTTTCCAATTGACTAAATAGTTGACATGGATATTCTACCAGTTCTGACTGTATACTCACCCACTGCAACATAGGTGTGTAAATATAAGATCAATTCGACGTTTGAAAATAAGTTGTACAGAGCAAAGCTGAGTCGTGTGGTTTCAAAATAAGAAAATTGGGATAAATATGATTTACATGTTTATAATAAAAGGAACTTTGTTGAATGTCCATAAGCTATACAAGCCATTGCTTGAGTGTGTTTTCGTGGTACCATTCACGGAGAAAAGCATACCGATAGCAACATGAAACGCTATCTGGACAGAAATCAAACTCCGCTCTTGGAATTTATTAGCGTGTACATGACCCTAAAATGGAAGAGATGGCTTTAGACTGTTGAAGCGATTGATATCGCTACAAACAAAGGCATCGAAATTGAGGCTAATGAAATTTCTGGAAATGAAATATTAAAAAAATTAAAAATTTTGACCAATTATTTTAAATGAAGTTCTCAACATGTAGGCAAAGTACTCAAAATCCAATTCCTTCCTATAAAATTACTAAATATATAAAACATCGCAGTGACTATTTTATTTAGCTGAAACTGGTAGAATATTCTAATATACGCTATTTTGGCTTTATTTGGATTACAACACATTATAATTATTAACACATAAAAATAAATGTACGAAAACAAACAAATTATTAAATTCTTGTTGTTTTATGTGTTAATCATTATAATGTATCATTTTAATGTGTTGTAATCCAAATAAATCACTGCGGAGAGACTTTTCGATCACCCTTTATTATGTGTTAATATTTATATTAAAACCACGTTGATTTATATATATTTTAAATGTCAATTGGCTAAATAGTTCAAATTGATAATTAATTATTTCTGGTTAAATAGCCAATGCAGTAAAACGTATAATTTGTATGTTTGTAATTAAATTTTGTCTAAGCACCAGCTAGCCATTAATGAATATACTACGTTTTAGTTCATTTCACCATATGTATATATATATTTTTACTATTTCGGTCATATTTGTATTACCATTTTATCATACTTTTTTAAATTGAGCTGTATCCCTGCAGAATTGTTTAACTAATTCCTTGCACTAATGTTTCTATATTGATATTTCGAAATAAAAGTAGGCAATCAACTTTAAATATACTGGATTTGCAAGACTAAAATATTGAGATCGAAATTCTTTGTTTTCAATATTGCATTATATAGTGTTCAAGATTTATTACAGTTTTCAATTATTTAAGCTAAAATGTTTTTCAGTTTATTATAGAAATACATTGAGCATAATATATCTCTCTGTGTAGTTTGTAAAACCAGAATTATTGGAAACTGATGTTGAAATTGTCCGTAGGTACAGTTATACGGTGAATCTTGCATATATGTGTGTGTGCATTTACCGGACTCCCAAAGCTTGAATATTAACACTTATTTTTGTCTATGTGGTGTTATATGTGACATTATTTCCCACTTCCCGTAACTAATCCCGAGATTTATGTTCACACAGACCTAAGTTAGTGACTCTCTTGGGACGCGGTTTCCATTCGCCTGTTAATAATGCTGTAATACAAGGGCACTCGTGTCGAACCAAAGCAAGATAGTTAAGTTCACGAAAAAGTTGAGAAGTACGCGTATATTGGCGGTGTGGAGAATATTTCCATTTCGTTCTAATTAATTATTGTTTGCTATTCTGTCTTATAATTCGTTTTTAAAGAAACAACTTACACCTCACTTCCAGTGCGTGAAGAGGTGTCAAACGGTTTTTTAGCAGTTGGTCTGTATTTGACACATACTTTATTTGCCGAAAAATGTATTTAATCTTGTGACATATGAATGTCAACTCCTGTTTAATTTCGTTACATAATTATTTTGTATAGAATTGCTTCTATATCCAAAAATTAGCGCTGTTTATTAGGTACAATGTGTCAAATCATAAGAGTAATTTTACTGCACATTTTTGATTGATTGAAATATGTTACTCAAGCATAATAATGTTGATTGATTACGTTAACATTTGGGTAATTAACCGTATTTGCTTTCCATTTTAATAAAAGTTTAGCGAATATATTATATATTTAGGCATATTAAATGTGTTTTATTGAAAATTTCACATTTTTAAATATATGGTGGCCACCTGTGTGTTGAAGCAGTTTTATATTATTTGTTATAATACAATAATTAAGTATACCAAATATCTGTTTGTTGCTCTTCTGCATTATAATAGAAGTTTCTTCTAAAATATAAGTTGTTATTTATATTTTATTCTATTTGATTATTATCACCATTAGAAATGTATCTAATGTATCTAGATAATTAAAAATATTAGAATTACTAATTATCATGTATTTCCTGTCTTAGAAAAGAATAATCTTTTTACTATTTCGATTCTTGGAATATTTAAGATAAAATCAAAGAATTCCTTATCCAAGGCAGTATTTTATTGTAGTAATTAATGCCCACTTTTTACCTATAAAATATGTATGGAACCAAAATAATGTTAGGCATTGGATGTTTAAAACTAGACTTATGATAGATATGCTGTTTGTCTAGACTTCCATCTTAAGTAACACTCATGGTCAGAATAATTATTTTACACTCCTAATGCTAATTAATATTTTTCCGGTTCATTCAAACATTTTCCATTTTCCATTTACTCCTTACTTTATAACCCTATGACTATATTTTATCACGCAGGCTTATACAAGTTCTCAAAATTCGGCTGTCATTACAGGTCTGAACTTGTTATGCTTTACTCTATATCAGGAGTAGGATCTGACTAGCATCTGATGTTATTAGAATGATTGCTGCTTTTAGGATTTGTTTGCATTATTATTTGAATGAAGTATATCTTTTCATATTATGTTTATATGCATATTTAATATATATTCAATGTTCACGTGCGATATGTAAAGTGTACAATTTCTGAAGCTTTGAACTAACAATTTATAAATTCGAGGATAAATTTATCTAACTTACGTATTTTTTAAATTGAGATAACAATGTAACTATATTTTGAGCATAGTTTTGATAATGTTAAGATTTTATTATTTTCTATGATGCTTTTACTTAATGTAAAGTATTTTTTTACAATTTCCATATGTAATTACGAAGATATAATGTTAAAATAATATATTTTAAAGTTTTCATTCTTGAAATATTACATCTTTTATAATATGTCTTCGTTTTTGACAACACTAAAGTTAATGCGATATGACTATAAGGAAATCACGATGAGTAATTCTTCTTTTATTATTTTATACACATATTTAAGCGTATACAGTGATGTATATAAATAAATTAAAATATATTTTTTGTGATTAAAATCACTTTATAGTTGAATAGTGGCATTATAAAGATGAGTCGACGTGCGTAACCTGTCTGAGGAACATAAGTTATACCACTAAAACTATGTAGCGCAACGTTTAATTCACACATTAGAACATCTGTGAAGTAATGAATATAACGAGCAGTATCCAACTGAAGAGCAATCAATAAATCATTAAAAGAGAATTATGTGTATTATTAGTCTGTCATTGTAACCTTTGAGAATTAAAAAAACATTGTATAACATTTGAGGTCTTTTTAAGATCGATAAGTTAGTAAGCACTCTCTGAACTACACTTCAGCCCCTGGTGGAGACCTTCAAGCTGTTAAAGCAGCGTGGGGATGTGAACCTCCTTCACATTCGCGAGAACTGGCTCCGTGGCTACCAAGTGCTCCCCGAGCGGACTCATCCCCAGGTGATGATGTCGGGCACAGGTGGCTACCTCCTCACCGGCTATCTACTAGCTGATGAGTCCGGAAGTGTCAACAGGGACCCTCGCACAGACTACACCCGTCATCTCATCAGGGGCACCTCCACCTCCGCTCCCCCCTCCAAGTGACAATATTCTATGTTTAGTGTACTAGGTATTCCTGGTTCCTTGGATCTACCTCGCCGTTTACTGTAAATATTGACTCTATAATTGTACATCACCCACCCTTGTGTTATCATGAAATACAGGATTTATTATTTAACAGTATATGTACTAATTCGTGTTTCTTTTATTATGTGTTTTGTTTCCTTGCTTATTAAAAATGTGTGTGAGTCAGCGTGTTCCGCCATATTTATACATATATTTTTTAAGCAATTTAAAAAATTTATTTACGTAATATTTTTAATAAAAACAGTAGAAACACCCTCTTTAAAGTAAGAAAGTTTAAACATTTGTCTCAAGTTTATGTTTACACAGATCAATTATATTGGTTATCTTATTTTTTAGCAATTGTACATGAATAATTCTCTGTTTAATTCGTGAATTTAAAATGGTTAACGCCTCTACGGTGAAATCAGTACTCTAAAAATGTTTCGCCGTCCCGCGGTAATATCTGTAGATTGCTTGTTTCGCTCGAAACCATAACGTCCGAAGTTTTATTAATTTTGGTTTGGCAATCGTGAATAGATGAAATTTGTTATATAAAATTATATTCATTTATATGCAAACTAACCTGCTAAAATGAGTAGATATTATATATAAATATCATTTTAATATGATGTATGCATATGTATATATAATATCTTAATACTGTTATACTTCAATAACTTCAACTCCAACCTCCGTAAAAACCTTTTGCGGATGTTTCTTCAAAAGATTGTCGTGTATAAAATTATTGTATATTAGTGATAATATTTATAAATGTGGTCACTTGAGCCTTTTGTGTATTAGGATTTACAGCATCAAACGGCCTTAGCTTACATCCTGTATAGTAGATATTTGCGGTATGTTTGATTTAATTGTTTTCTGGTAACTCTTTTCGTTTTACTTTGCCGGTGGACACTGAAGTATCAAATTTGCTAAGATAATCGTATATGTTCTCCAGGATTATGATTTTAATGTTTGTAATTATTGAGAATGTTTGCTTTATATTATGCAAGATATATTTTTACGTCTGAATAGTTTCCAATCCAAATAAATGTAGTTTCCTACTTCTACAAATACGCTATATACTTAAAATGAACTCTATTTTTATCATAAAATTAAAATGGAGTTATTAAACTTATCCCTATATATATATAGGTATATGTAAGTATAAGCTATTACTTTAACACACCGTACAGGAATAACCCTTTTATTAATAATGATTACTATACATTATAATGCGACAACTAATTAAGTAAGTATTGATTTCAATCATTCATCACATTGATCTTAAATCTACCCGAGAAATCAATATTATTATCAAACAAACTTTCCATTTATCACAATTAAACGCACAGATTTCACTCTTAGATTGATTTCATTACATCGCGTTGTAAATTTTCGTTTTTAAATAGTTTTTTTTATAAATTTCATGTCAGGTTACAAAAAGTAGTATTGAATATTTACATGTTGTATTGAATACATTTATTTTAAAAGCAAATATATATATATATTCATACAATTTTACCATAAGTAAGCTTTCTGTAAAATATAATCTATTGCCTGTATATCTCAACATGTTTTACAACATAAACTGTTTAACTCAAAGATATCCAAGAATGACATTTGTATATCTTTAGTTTAGACATTAGTCCTTCTTTCGTATATTTGGTTTAAATGCTGTCAGTTTTTAAAACGTTGTTTTGTTAAAAGCTTCATTGTATCAAAATTGTAGTATTGAGCTGTATACAGAATTAATAAGAGTTTAATCTCTGTTTTTACTCTATGATCCTACCTATAGACTTTCATTGATAATCTAGATTTAACTAATATACAGATAAATTTTATGATATCCGTAAACGATATAATTTTTACATATAAAAATATTTTTCTTGTGCATGGATCCGCGCCTGATACCGTCATCAAACAAACGTGATAAAAAGCCTGCATATGTTAAAGGATAAGTAATATTGTTCGGGTTAAAATTGCTCATAATACTGTTATTACGCGTGTCAATCGCGACTACGTTATAGCTATCAATCATCTCTCGCGGGACGGGCAATTGAGGGACACGGAAATTTCAAATAATAAAAACTATACTTAATAAAAAGGATTTGTGAAGCTTTGTACCTAAATGTGAGAGACATAGGAGTGTAGAGGACAATAGGATAAATAACTGGCGTCAGCCAAGAAAATGTTTAGTCGCGCGATCAATTTAATGAAATCTAATATAATCTGGTATAAAACTATGAAATATATGTATCAGACAATTTTTCATTAAAATTCTATATTACATCATGTAGACTCCGTCGCGACGTACGAAGAATTACCATAATTGTATACATTTCATATTTTACGGATAATTATCATACTGGTGTTAATCATACATTATTTTTAATGTTACGGAGAATTTCAGTTATGGATACAATTAATATTTTACGGATAATTATCATAATGCTTTTTCCTTTAACTCTTTTTAAACATATAGTAATCAATTTCATATACATCTATAAATGGTAAAAATTACTTGAATTGTGGAATGTTAGTTAAGTTTGACGTTTAATAACTGGTTACTATAACTATATTTAATTAACTAACTATAAATTATAGTAACTGAAAAGCTAATAATAATACTTAAAATACACTGATTAAAGTTTAAATAATTTTGAAATCAGTTTTTATCTTAGAAGTCATTCAAATCAGAATTTATTATATATATGTATTATTAAAACGCTTAATCGCAATTAGACTAAATTATTGTTATATGAAAATATCGTATTATTTGTTAAATTAAAGCCCCCTAAGAATAGTGTTTACCTTCACCAATTTTGTGGTGTACTATTAATTTTTGGGAAATGTTTATAATATGTTGTAATTACACCTTTACGATAGTCATATGCAAAATGATGCAACGTCTTTTAAGGTCTATAATGTAGAGAAATATATTTTTTGCTACAAGAGCGAAGCCATTTTCTATTACATATTCACTTTTAATAAGCAAGTCATGGGATGGGTAGATGTTCCTTGCGACTCATTAGTTTCTCCGGTGTTGTTCATTATGTTCCGAATTGTCTTTCAACTATGTATACAAGCCTATACTGTGGCATAACTCTTGTCTCTGGTGCGGCATGGTTTACTCCAAAAGAAGAAACTATGCCGTCAGTATAGATTCTGCTTTTCATGGGGGTCACTGGCCTCTATTTAGCATATAGTGGGAACCAACCTTTACATTTCCTTGAAACAGTCACCAAGAAGCTGCTTGTCGGAAGTTTTCTGTGTCAAGGATTGGGGTAGTCTACTAGATCATCTAATTGGACGTGGTAGATTGCTCTTTTCTCTTGTCACATAGTCATTGCGTCCCACTTCTTGTGTGTCTTTTCCTTTGACTTTGCCCAATATTTAGAGTAACTATAGCCCACTTCTGTCCTAATACGGACAAGCTAGAGGTGTTTAAGATTTTTGAATGTTGGGGTAGGTAGGTGATAGTTAACGCATTATATGCTATCTTGACGTCATGAGAGGGTGTAGTCTGGACGCTTGTATAAATATTAGTTTGTACTGCCTTCTTACTTATTATTAAATGATGTCAGTTGTTTAGAGATCTGTGTATGTAGTTTAACTTGGTGACACTTTTTGACGTATAGCAAGTTAATTTTAGTGACTTCAAATTTATTATTATTTTTTATTTGCCCCAATATATGATACAGATTAAATTATATGTGTCATAAAAATATCAAAATTATTGTTATAGTTTTATTTTTGTTATTCACATCAACATCAATTACTCCAATTATACTAAATATTTATAATTTACTCATTGTTTTTGGTTGATATTTATACAAAACGAAAAAACCAGGAGGAGGATTCCTCTAAAATAATATTATTGAATTTTATTGTATTTAAAACTCTCAAATGAATGATTTATTAATATCACTTAACAGGCTATTATTTATCCTATCTATAAATCAATCTTGATTTAGTAAAATTGAGTTCTCATTAATTTAGGATAGGTAGATACGTACATTTAAGTACATATATAAATTTATTGTCTTATTTGAATTCTACATTGTCTTAATCAGAAATATCAGCAAATTGCTGTCTTGAATTTAACCATCATGAATTACGATAGGATAATTATTGATAAAAAAAACAAAAAGATTAGTTGAAAGATTAGTCAATTATTACACTACGTATAAATGCTATAAATAAACTTATATACTAAATTGATATCTTTAAATTGAATAAAGGCAAGGATTAGAAAATTATATTTAAAACAAGAATTAAACTAATTTGCAGTTAAATTAGATGGAATCGAATGTAATCGAATATTTTACAGACAATTATCGAAAATAAATACATACATTGTTAAAGATAATACCATACATGATGAAGGCTTTGAAATGTTTACTTATAAATGTATACCGGTACATAAATATATATTCTATAAAAGTAAATGTTCTAATGAGTATAACAAAATAAGTCATCCACTAATCTCTATTTACCTACGTTATATTTTGTGATTATAATTTACAAAATTCTTAATAACATGGATGAAGAAATAATATGTCATTTATATAAATATTTATAATTGTATTGTTCTGGACAAAATAAATTTCAGTCACTATAGAAAAAGAACTTGCATGGAATTTTGTTTCTCCAAACAAATATATATTTATTATACTATATATTATTTATTTATTTATATAAATTATTAATTAAATTATTGATGTTTAATTGGACCATTTGAGAGCTTATTCAAGTATTTGTTCAAATTCGGTTTTCCAAAATTCGAAATATATTTTTATAATTTTTCAATGCATTTAAAAAATTAGAATAATGATATGCGTCATTTTTTATTGACGTCACTTTTTGAATTCATTTGGGGTGTTGTTGAGATTTTATATTCCAAAATTTAGTAAATTGACCCATCGTTTTGTCACTACAAAACTAATTAAATCAACATGTTTCACGTGCAATATATTACGTTTTCATTCCAATTAGTAGATTAAATTATTTCTTAAGTAAACATGTCCCTATTTTTGTGTATAACGTATACATGCTTCTTATACATGTCTGTTTTCTTATACTTATACCAATGACATACCATATTTGGAATAAGGGGCACAGTGTAAATAATCCGTTTATCTGAATACACATGTATATCACCACGGTGATGTTATAATTAGCTGATTATTTTCTCTGTTGAATATGTTTGAAAGACTCTGAACACGTCATTTTAAGCTTTTGACATTTTAAGTGGGACAGTTAATGAAGTGTATAAATAAAATGAATTTGTTAATAATTTCTATTCAGGACATCTAAATGGATTGAAAAATAATTTTTACTTGCGGTTTTAAATTTAATGTGCAAAAATAATGTAAGAGTCGATTATTCTAAAGTAATTTTCGTTGCTCGTAGAATATTCTATAAACCGGCTATTCTCATTGTTGCAGTCTATTATTAATATGAAGAAAAAATGGGCATATTATTTTGGAAAATATAGTCGACCGATATATAAATTGGCGAAAACATATCGCTAGTGATTCTTTTTATCTATAGTGGTAAATATGCGTATATACATTATATTATATCAAGTTTTTATATTTATAGTTATTTCAGTCTCATCATACTATCTTACGGTCTCAAACAAGTCTTTTTGTTTTTGCCCGAAAACTGTGCAATTTGGTCATATCTTCTTTTTTAAGGTAATGACCATTGGAAGAATATCAAAAAAGCGTAATTAACAGTTTATTTTTACCTATACACATATATATGTTTTATGGCATAAAGATCAATAAATTTCAAGAAAAAATGAATAATAAGTTAATTTTTTCAAATGATTATTTATCCAACAGTACAATGTAAATATAAGTATATTAATTAGGCAGGTACACCCACAAATTACTGGATTCCAAATTTCAAATTTGAGTTATACTTAAAAGGGAAATTTTAATCCGTCTGGAATCTTTAAAGGTAATTACCTATATATTATTGCCTATTATACTAGGCACATGGGGTGTGTGTATGTGAATATGTCTTTTGCATTATTCTATCATATGAATCTTGAATTTCTATAAATGTTGTTTATGTACAATATGAATCTTTTACGTGGTTCATAAATTAAATCTAAACTATTTGTATTATCATGAGGAATGTCAGGGTTTGAATTTTTCTAATTCACTATGACATCGTGATCATATTACCATAACCATAACCATTACGATTATATTCATTTAGCTCAATACACCGGTGCACAATGTCACGAATAGCAGTGTCACTGTTATAACTATACTGACTATAGACATATAATGTAGAATTGCAGCCAGACTAACAGATATCTGTACACGCAACTAATGGTTTCACGTTAATTAAAGAGGATCAATCCTTATTATTAGATTATTAGACTTCCTAAAGCTCGAGATCTCTTTATAAACTAATTAATAATGCTTAAATACTTTGTATATATACCTCAAACATTCAAAGTTACAAACAATTCAACTTTTAAGAAGAATCATTTGTCAATTTCTTTCAGGATAAGTTAGTTTGTATTGTGCATATAGCAGAAATATTGTAGACATATTTTAATAGGTATACTCAGTATAGCATTAAATCAAACAAGTAACGTATTCCCAAACCAACCTACAATCTCGAATGCAGTATGTAAGTAAATTGTGGAATTATCAGTTACAAATATCTACGAAAAATACAATTTATGAACCTTTATGTACACACACTTTCCTTTTAAACACTTTGGTTAAGATGGAGTCCATATAAACAGAAATGTTTTTAAGAAATTTCATTGAGTGCTTGAATATGCGGTAGTTGCATTAATTGCTTGTTAGTATATAAATATATAAATCTATCTAAACCTATGGTTGTAGGTTGTTAGCTCATGCGAGCAACCTACGTACAGTAAGGAATATTAGAATACAACAAGAACGGCCATTTTTAAACAGCTACCATTTAAAAACTAATTTATATTTTGAAATAATATAACTTTTATCGTGTAGCGCCGCTGAAAATTAATCAGCTTGCCAATTTTCATCTTCATAAATATTATAGAACCTGAGATTTTTAGGTACAAAAAACGATTTTTTTCGTAATTAATCTTCAAATTCTTCTTATTGTTCAGACCCAATAACACCCCATAAACTTTAAGCCATTTTTATTAAATTAAAAAATATATTGTAAATTATCCGGAGGTGATAAAATTGATATTTTTACCTAGCAACCGCAGCTAGGGGTCTAGATGTTTACATAATTAGCAACCACTGTTTCTCATCTAAAACGTTATAAATAGCTTATTTTAGTGTAAAATAGACAGCTACCTATGTGTTTTGCAAGAACAAAATTTATACTGTTGAAATCGCCATGAAAAACTAATTATTTTAAAAATTTACAAACATAATGTTACACTATTTGTCTTCAAAATGGCATGATTTTGCACAAAATAAAAACGAATTTGATCTATACTTATATTACCAGATATCGTGTGCATACATTTATAGCATAGACACGTCAGCTTTACACATATAATACAGCGGAAAGTTTTGTCGTTTTTTTTAAATACATGGTTTTTTAAAAACGCGTATTTAGTATAATATAATTCCATATTTCTGTATAATACGATACATATTTTTGAGTGTAAATGGCTGCTTTAAAAATGCAATGTTACGTGTGCATATTTTAATCAAACAAATATTTAATATATAAATTATTCATATCATTTAATATTACAATAGGATTATATTTGTTTCGCTTCTCTAAAAATAATGGACGGCTCAGATCAGTTACATTTTGCTGTGGAGTTTATCGAAAACATAATTAAATTGTGTGACTGGACATACATTTACAGTTTCATATAATCAAATGTTACATTAAATAGTCTATTGATAATGTATTCAGCAAAAATTGTGATATCAATATAAGCCAAAAATTGCAAGATGTGTGTTAGCTCAACCCACAAAAGAAATGAAATATCCGTTATAAGTGTTAGCTCTTTAGTTAATAATATTGGACTTCAGCTAACTAGGTTTTTTTATTATATTAAAAAGATTATTAATTATATTCCTGCAATTACAATACGTTTTTGTCTTAATTAATATAAATGTCAAAAGTTAAATTGATGAATACATAAAATTAATAGAAAACACATTAAATTTAATGAAGTTAGACAATTATAAATATCCTAGATAAAATGCTTTTAGTATAATAGTTTTTTAATTAGTTAGCTCAAGTCCAATATTATTAACTAAAAAGTTAACACATTTAACGGATATTTCATTTCTTTTATGGGTTGAGAGAACACACTTTTTGCCATTTTTGGCTTATATTAATTAATATTAGACAACAGCTGATTCCGTGATAAACATTGCAATTACCTACATATAAAAAGCATTAGGCATATAAAAGCTCGACATTTAAACGATAGATATGTATGTCAATATTTGTCGAAAATAATAATTTTTATTTACAATTAAGATTTTTGCTATTTTTTAATAAAGTGTTAACTTATTCTTCTATACTTTTAGCAATTACCACGCAACTGTCAAATAGAGCTTGAATAATCAATATTTCTTTCACGAAATCTTTATATTTTTGCGTAAGCTCTATTCAAAATTCAAAAAGCAAAATATTACTCTATCATATTAATTATCCATTTTTCTAATTTTAGGTTAAAATTATTGATAATTTGCGAATTGGATTATATATACACAATATATTAAAATGTTCAAAGTTGTCTACGAGCGTAAATCGTAAAATCTTAGGTAAACTATTCTGTGTCTGTATTAACTTCTATGACTGTACCACGGCAAGTATAATCGCAGGATAAACATAAACAATTAACTAACTAATATCCACCATTTTGCTTAAATCAATCAGTGAACTATTGCTACTCCAAATGTTTATCTTCGGTTTGGTTGATGCGGATTTCTTTTTCAAATTTAATCAATACTTGAACGTTTCTTTTATTAGTTTGAAAGGTAATTTACTATATTTTTTAGATTATTTTATTTAATATTTTTTATGAAATGTATTATAAAATGTATATTTAAGTATTACATTAACATTCCGATCCTGATTCTAAATTTATTGGCCCGTATATTTAATCAAATTTACATTTAATTATTGTATATTTGTTTACAAAGTCTTCAATTTATTACGCAATTGTAAATTAATGTTTTGTCAACGATTTCCACTTGTTATTAACTTCATAAAATATCTCTTTTTATTATTAATAATTTATACCTGACTATAATATGATATAATGATATAAGCATTATAATATTGCATTAAACAAATTATTTTTCGTTTTCTCATTTGCAGCGTTTTAACACTTACTTTGATTATTTATCACTATTGAATGTGCATCATTCTAGTTTTGCATTTTGCAGCATCTCCGGTTTAGTTCTTTAAATATTTAAATTAGTATGCGCGATAATGTATTTTACATTATTATACTTGTTTTGTCCCGGAAATACTTACTTGTGCAATTTTAACATCAATCAGTAAAGTAAAACGATAAGGAAAAAGATAAATTCAATTATCTTAAATGTATAAAGATCTCTTCTGTGTAGGATAAAACAATATATATTAAAACATGACTTAAACGGAAATGACTGGAAATGTTGTATAGTTCCTGTCCTGAGAATATAGTTAAAGTTATTACTTTTAGATAATCTTACTATGTATTGTTTAGTTTAATATTAGAAGTAATCAAACTATACTCGTATAACCATTTTTACCCCCTGAGTATATTATGAATTGGCGATTTATATTGCTCATCACATTATCACTATAAAATTCCATATTTAGTCTTAGTTGTACTTGAAAATGTGGATTATAGTATATAGTTAGCTTAAAATATTACCACTATATTCTATTAAACTTTTAATTGCATGGATATGCACTTTTATGTTGTTGTATAATAAATCTTTACTTATTATTTGGAAATTTTAATATTTACTGCCGGGGGACTTAAAAATAATTTTAATTTAAAATTCTACAAGTGCGAAAAATACATTTTTTTATGTTGTTATATAAAGGTATTTTTTGTAACCTTTTCGATAATAAAAAACAAACATTTTAACATAAAGCGAATTATTTATGATAGTCTTTTAAACAATAAAACAATGTATTTTATACCATAAAAGTAATACAATTAGCTGACTCACATCTCCATATATTCTGTATTTAATATATCCCCCCCCCGGGAGACAAAGCATGGGACTGGATGAGAGATGCCGGTTGAATTCCGTCGAATTCCATCAACAAGGAAACGATTATAATCACTATTATAAATAACTTTTTTAACGAAGTTGAGTCGCCCAAGGAATGGAGAATATCACAAATAGAATAGACAGTTGGTATACCATTGCAACCGGGAATATTTCTTTGCTTTGAAAAAAACTTCAAACTGTTATCAATAACCTTTTTTGCCCAGAGCACAACGGATTCTGATCTCAGAGAAGCACTTCATTTGAAATATTTTCACTTAGACAAATAGTTGAAGAATGCCAAATTCAACAATCATTTTTATCATAATCTTTATCGATTTCAAAAAAGTATTTGACTCGGTTTGTAGATCATGTATAAAGAACGTTTTGAAAGCATACAATGTTCCCCAATTACTTGTCTGTGGCATCTGCAGTTCTGTGCGAAAAGACAAAAAGCTACCGTCATTACTTCAGATGGCATCTTTGATATGTTTCAAATACTCAGGAGTGTTACATGGAGATACTCCAGCGCCTGGATTGGGCTGTTAGAACTTCCCTATCAGACGATAATAACGGATTTTTTATATATCCAACAAAAATCAAAGATACTCTGAAAAGAAACTCTCAATCCTTGGATGTACTGTCGACTGGCCCTCCTTGCCTATACAAACAATGTTTAACAACCAAGTTATATCAGCTTCCAAAGTCGGACTCCATATAAATGCATTGAAAACTGAGGTATTAGCCATTCCGCATGGCCAAGATGTGCATAACAACTGAGTTACCCAGATGTCTGCGATTCAAATACCTTGGTGGTTCATTTCCTGACTTCCTTGAGGACTACTCGTTATAGACCAAGTAGCATTCCTCATATATTAATATTACTTAGTAGCATGTCTTAGTAGTAATGTCTACTTCTTTTATAAAATTATGTATCTAATTTCAATATATAACTATGTGATAAATAGGTATGTTACGGATGTGACTTATAACATGTAGAAAAGTCACAAAATAAAAACAATCTTATTTGATAATGAAATGATTTGTAAATAGTGAAGACATAACATTCCACAAGTAAAACTAGTAATTTACATATTAAAGCATTGAATCAGTTTGATTGATTATAAAGTTGTAGGTACATCAACAATAAATTTATCCAAATAATATTTTTTCAAATGTTGTTTCGGATTTGACATTTTCTAAAAGGAAAGCGCTTATCATATAACAAACTGTAAATAATATTTAGTTTATCTACTATTTATTGCTGGGAAATGCTTATGTGAACAATATATATATGCAATATTAATTTATATATTGTTCACATCAGTTGCGAATGTAACATGTCACATCCGTAACATTGCACAAGAACGGTGCAATTCATCCATATACCTACTGGCCCACAAGAGTTACAGACAAAAAACTATGAAAGATGCCGTATAACTCCTTCGGTATACGTCGGAGCACACCGAGCTGAAAAAACCCGTTGGGATAGCCTGGTGTGAGATGGAGCAGTGCACAGAACGTTGATACATTTCGGTATGTGTTGGACGCGTGTCACAACTGTTTGAACAGCTTGGTGTGTACCTTGACTGCACATTCAAACTGTTGGCTTTACATTTTAGACACAGTTTGTGACTAGAAAGAGTTTTCCTGGAAATTTTGTGATATAGGCAAATAAAAATTCATTGGAAAATCATTTTCTGAAATAATTATGCAATCACCACATTGCTTTAGTATGCTTGCGCTATTCAACTTTTTAAACCATTGATCCGTAGTGCAGGTAAAATAGTTGTTTGTATAGTCACCAACCAGCGTGTGCAGTATCTAAGTATATAAATAGTTGCTCGTACAAGCCTCTAATAAAATTAATATGATTATTTGTAGACTACTAAAATATGATTAATATAATTAATTGTACGTGCCTCTAATATATCATATAATAAAAAAGATGGTGGCTATGAACAAATCCTTCCCTTAGGGTTTTCATTTTATATCATCAACATATCGTGCGAATATATAGGGGGAGGCAATGGAAACAAATATACTGGGGTTAGTATATTTATATGGGTATCTATAGACTAGCATTAAATTGGATTCGGGAAATATCATCGCGCGTCTATTAATAGTACCACAATACATCTGTTTTTAGTCCTTTCTCGGTAATATTTTAAAAATCATTCGATTACAGAAGTGATATATAATATGAGAATATAGCTTTTCATATTTATTTACACAATTTTAGATATAATTTAGATATAATGGAATCGATTGGTAATGTAAGAAATGTCCATAGAAAAGTCAAAACCGCATTTTACTTTTTTAATTCTTTCCTTTAGTTATTCTAGGCAGTGAGAATATATCGATCTTTTATTGACTGTACTCCACAATAGATATATAAAGCATTGAAAACTCAATAAAATGGCAGCTATTCAGCCTGTTTTAAAATTTCCGTTAGATATGTTTTATTTTGTTAATTATGTTTATTATATCTTAAGTCAATATCTATAATGTTTATTTCACGTCGGTACATATTATGTAATATATTTCAATTTTAAGAGTACGTATAGTGCTATTATTTATTATTTTGTATAGAGTACTAAAACTTCCTGATTTATTCGTAGATTTACATTTATTGTCTATGTCTATATTGCTATTTATACAAACACAGTATATTATTTATCAATTCTAATTATAGTAAATTATTGGTTAAATACTAAAGTTGAGAGCGTAAACTTTGTCATTAAAGATGTTATATATATATATATGCATATCGATATCGAGCAATGAGAGTTATCATGCTTATCTCGTATAGAATTATATGTACGAGTATTTAATGGAAGCCACTCAGCTTATTACAAGAATTTTTAATCTATCGCTGTTTCTATGTTTATTTTAGTGTGTGTGAAACTACCGTTATATTATAACGCATAACATTCCAGATTTGTATTTTAAATGATATTTTACATACATATGTGTAATTGGCAAAGTATTAAAGTATTAAAGGATTAATTATTGTTTTCTATATTTAGTATAAATATATTACTCACTTAGGAAAATATATGTTGTTTCTGACATTTTTAAATGTATTAACCATAACTTTTGATTAGACACGACTTTTATATCAAGCTTCTTTTTAATTCAAAATGCATCAAAATAAATTGAGGACTGATTTAATATGAATTAAAACAGCATTAACTTACAAATTGCAGAATGAAGTAATTTTGGTAGGTTTAATGTAGTTTTAACAACCAAGCAGCAGTCTGGTCAGTTTTTGGTGTATTTTTTACACATTTCGTTACATAAAAATATGTCTAACGTCCACTTCTTTGCCTCTGCTAAAATCCAAGAAAAACCTATCAGCTACTATACATTACCAAAATATATCACCGGATATACAATTCGGTCTTCTTAGACACATTGAAGGCGATGAAGATGCTGATCGAATATCCATTTATCGCTCAAGGGTTTCTCAAGTCATTAGCGGTAGAGCAACGTGAACCTTGAGTTCAGAGTTAATATCCTTGTTGAGCTAAGACTCACTCTGTCCAGGCTTCTGTCTCTCCCTAGTCGAAGCAGTTTCCTCCTGAAACTTTAAGAGGAACTGCAGCGGTATACTGTGAAGGGAAATATATGACTTTATACAGTTCCGTTCTTCTCATGAATTAGTGATCCAGTAATATCATGAAAGTATATAGCTAACATTATCCCAACTACCTCTCAATCCGATAATTATACTTTTAGTATATATTAGGCCTCTTTCAAAATCGGTCCAGGGTTCCATTTCGAAGTCGGAATTTTTTCCAATTTTTTGTTCGTTTGTTGGTTATAATTTGTCATATCCTCAAATAAGGTAATGTTGAGATTATTTTGGTGGAGTTAATGTATTGGGAAAGTACCATAATAATGGTTAATGCAAATTTCCAGTGCAATACCTACTTATAGGTTTATAAATACTTAGATAATTACAAATGAAGATTGATTTTATATATTAAAATTGCTTTTATGAACAATAATGTTGAAAAAGCGATCTTATAATTATTAAACATTTTATAAAATAAAATAAGAGCATAATACCTAAATGCATTTACTGTTGGATTACACTTGATTATTGTTCGGATTGCTGATTAGAGACCACTATCTATGTGACTTGTGATAAGTTACATTTTAATTTGCCATTCTTATTTAACAATTGGTTGAAAGCGCACTAATCTCTGATTGGCTGAGAAGTAACGCTTTTAGAGAACTACAATTTCCTCTTTTTACAAACATAATTCCTCAACCTACTGGGACGTCTATTGCAGAATCGACAATATTCAAAAATTGTTTTACTTTTTTTCCAATCCATGGTGTATAAGATTTAAAAACAAAGTGTCCAGTGTTCCTTCATAATATAAACGTTTGCTTATTGACAACTACTTCACAGTGCCTGCATTTGTGCTATCAATTCATGTTTCAATTTACACACGGCGCTTTTTTTAACAAAAAGACTGACATTTTCATAAAGTTTTCTTCTAACTTGAACGGTGTAGGAATTAAAGAAGTTTTACATCAAACTAAATAAACTGCTTTTTGTCAGACATACTTGAGGAGTAATTCTCAATTCAACATGGTTTCTCTTAGCTTACTATGATTCTGGTTTTCTATCATTTCGATTTAGTTTCGAGTATTTATAGGAACTGGTGGCCGAAATGAAAGGAAGTGGATTTTTATATTGCTTTTTAGGTGAGCTTTTCTTTTATGATCTATGACTATTAATAAATTTATATTTCGATGAGAGCATATATGCGGACTAGTCTATGTGCTCAAAATATATAACAAGGAATTAAAAGATAAAATTTGTTTAAGTTTTTAGAGAATTTAAATTAATATGGAAATATTTCTAAATATATCTTAAAAATATTACACACATATTTCTAGTTTTTAAAATAATATCAACTTTTAAATTGTGATAAAGTTGTATTCATTATTTTCTGATTAAATTTACTAATTGCTTTTAATCATTTTTTATAAATATATGGCCAGAGACAATATTTAAAACTATACTCGCATTTTAACTGATCTTAAGTGAAATGTTAGACTTATCTAATAAGAAACCCAGTTAATGAAAGCAGCAATTGTTTGACTATTTTAAAAACAGATTAAATATACGTATTGTATATTTAAAGATTTGCTAACATATCTAACTTGAAATATGTTTTCATATACATCAGCGATTTAAATTTCAACTGAAAGTATAATATATTTAGTCTATATAAATTGGTCCAAAAACAGTAACACAGATTAATGTGATCATTTTTTCACATGCCAGGCATACGCAGTAAATTGTAAGTTTAGAAATAAAATTCATCATTAAAAATTAATTTAATATGTTTTGTTAACATGCATGCAATAAAGTTTCCATATCTTAAAAGCCATTTTATTTCTATTTGTACAGGTGTGAAAGTTATGACATATTATGAAAATAAAATTATTTTATTAATTAAAATGTGTTTATATTAATCGCTGGTTTAAAATGATTTTATAATAATATGGTGATAGAAATATATAGATAATGCTACGCAGCATTTAAAAAAGTCGATGTTTCGTCATACTTTTTAATTTTCTAATGACAAAATATATTACTGCAAATTATATATCCACTACTAAGGTTGTTACTTATAACTAAATAAAATAATGACAAACTAATTAGTTATAAAAGAAATTCATTCATTCAAAGTTTTAATTACTCTTATACCATTTGCAGTAAAACTGAGCAGTTACTTTTAAACTTAACTATATTCCTGTCCTTATTAATAATACGTTTATGTCTTAATTAATAGTAATATCAAAAGTTAAATTGATGAATACTTCAAATTAATAAAAAACACATTAAATTTAATGAAGTTAGATAATCATATATATCCTAGACAAAATGCTTTTAGTATAATAGTTTCTTTAGTAGTTAGCTTAACTCCAATATTATGAACTAAAAAGCTAACCCATTTAACGGATATTTCATTTCTTTTATGGGTTGAGCTATCACACTTTTTGCCATTTTTGGCTTATATTAATACTTATTAAGAAGTAAATGCTCAAAATCGTTATATCTTGTTTTAACATCCAAAAATATTCATTTATATTTACTCGAATATTCTGAAAATATTATTTTTGTATAATATACATTCAGGCAAATGTGTACATATGCATCTATGACAATATATATTTTCTCGATTATTGAATAGATGCATAAAATTTGATGAATTCTTCTCCTTATTCTATTATGCTTTTCTATATTTTCTTTGAACATTACATTTTCTATTTATAATCGCGCTATATACCAAGACAAGAAGAAAATAATATATTGTTTATCAATGTGATTAAGACTACTGTATCATTTCTAAAATTTGATGTTTTTTGATGTCTGAAACCAACTTGAGTCTAAATATAACATTAAGCTTGGTTGTTAAATTCAAATACATATACAACCACAGAAAACAATTTTTATCATGGTATTTAAACAGTTCCTTCTTCAAAAAGATGTTTAATTTTGAATTTACGAGTTACATATTAAGGTTATAAACATAGAAATTTTTAATTAAGCTTATACATTAATTCTGGTATTTATAAATTATATATATTTAATATATCTTAAATTAATATTTTTGTTAAGTAGATTATTAAATAGATAATTATTTATTACTATTTTTAAATGAACCCTTTGAAATATTTTTATATAATTAGTAATATTATTTGATAAATATATTAATTCTAAATTTCAATCATAAATCTTGCTACTTTTACAATAAGTTGTAAACATAAGAAAGCTATAAATAAATGAAATTTAACTTTCTTTATTTTAATACTCCATCTAATGATAATGCTGACAAACTGGACTCCGACTTATTAATTCAACTATTGGTGTCAATTTAGGTATCTACAATGTACAACTACGTAAATTTACTCTTTTGTATGATTTAAAATATTTCTATTGCGTGATACTAGTAATGTTAATGTACATTTCTCTTATATTGATAATGATATAAGCTCACTTATGGTAGTAACTTAACTGAATGAACACTACCTATTACCAAAATACTCATAGTCTGCATAAAATGCAAATTTCACTAGAATTCCCAAAGGTATAGCTTCACAATATTTCCTGGTGGTACCTGCATTTTTCGTACGAACTCATACACGCAACTCTTTTGTGCAGCCATCATGCAACGTTCACATTTTAATATATCGTAGACATATCTGTAATATTTGTAGGGGACAAACAAACCACCCAAAAATAGTTTTCTTACATTTTAGTTGCTTAAATGCTGTTGTATTCTAAAAGTGGGAATTCAGTATTTTTGTGAGGTTTGAAGTGTGTTCTTCTGGGGACTACATAGACAATTATGCTTGTCCGCTTTTAGTATCCTCCATTTCTTTCTTTAATCCACTTTTGTAGAATTTTCCCCGTTTGGAGTATTTGTAACATAATTAAAGAGGAGAGCTAAGGGAATTCCATATTTTACAGAAACTGTTACTTTTGAATAGCTATAAACCATTATTTTCATAATTACTATAATTTCTACTTAACTATATTTTGTGCAACTAAAAAATCAAATAGAATTATTTGAACTGTTAAAAATTACTCAATATTTTTACTCTTTATTTAACGAGTAAATAGGAATAACACAAATAATATTTCACATTTTCAGATATTATGCAATATGTAAATTTTATTTATATACATATATTGATAAATATAATCCCTGTTATAAAATTCAATAAAACTTGAAATAATAAAACTAATAATTCAATCAATTTAGTTACATTACATTTTAGTCTACAAGTAAATTGGAATATTAGGATAAAATCAGGATATATATATAATATATATTTGATATCTATCGACTCATAAACTCTAATCTGCGACAGAATTTCTTTCATTTAAAACATAATACAGTTTTGTGCATGAAAAGATTGTTTTATAAATTCGAATACATTTATCAGTTTACAATATATACATAAATTGAAAAATTTTGGAAATATATTTATATATGTTAGAAAAAATAAAATTACCTTCATAAAATTAATATTGTTAGCAAAACTTTTACTACTTATAATAGTTATTACTATTATGTTATTATTATAATATAATGATCATAATTTATAATCGAAACTATTATGAACATTTTCTTTTTATACAATACTTGTAATAAGTAAAAAGAAAAGCCAGTAAACTAAGTATTACAAGAAACATACATATATATATTTGTACACGTGTGTCGAGGCAAACGTATATGCAAGCAGGTGTATAGTTTGTTCTTGAATAGGAAATCACATCTAAGAAAACTTCGTGAAGATAATTGTGAAATATGCGAATGGTTATTATATGTACTACATCTTTAGTTGTAGGAAATTAGCTAACATATTTTTAAAATGTATCCTTTAATTTAGTTCAAAATTTATTTTTAATTTATGAAACCTGAATTACAAGGTATCTTTCTTTTTAGAGAAATTATTAAAGCATCAAATAACTGGAACCGTTCTGATAATCATAATTATATTGTGAATAGTCACATGCCACTTTTTGTATAGGATATTGGGCTATCACATGAAAGTCTCCAACGAATCCTTTAATAACACAATAACCTTTCTCAGATAATAGTTATTATAGTTGAATACATTATCTTAGTTTTAGAAGTGAAAAAATGTAATAATTTTTTAAAAATGGGATTCTTTAAGAATACAATACAATATACATATATTATACTTTTTATAGAAAAAAAGAAAGATATACATCATATTATGTTGAACTACATATATGAATGCACATCTCTGCAATAATAGAATCGGAAATTGAAGTTATTCAAATTAAATTGTGTTACTTATTGTAATTGTTATTGCAGAAAAGTTCCATGAATTATGGTTTTGTCAACCAGTAACCAATTACTTAGAAAGCCAAAGAAAGTTTTATTTCTTCGTTGTCAAAATCCAGTTTTCGGTAAAACAAATTATAGGAAATCTGCTAAAAAATGTCCCCCAACATTAGCAACGTGCAGTTCAACAAATACGTATATATTATATAAGAATATATGTATTTTCTTGACCTGAATATGGTATCAAGATGAAAAATTCTATTTGTTCGGCTCAACAAATAAAAGAGGGTCATCCTTTAGCTGCACTACTAAGTCCGATCGAGTTATTTATCATTTTCTCTTCTATTCTAGCATACTTTTACTGTCTTACAGAGTTTTGGAATTCTAGTTTCTTCCTTTCCCCTCATTTCCTCTCCCAATTTCTCTATTAACTCTGTTGGTTTGGGTCCTCTTGGTTTGTTTGTTTACTTTTTAAGGGGAGGTGTTGGTTGAAAAAGCCTTGGTATTAATGACAGTATTGTCAACAGTTTTAACATCTTCGTATGTAATATTAGTGTATATTACATATTATGTATGTATATTTAGGGAATGTTATATGTATATTAGAATTTGGCTATAAAAGTCAGCTAAGCACTAACAAAACTATAGTCAATGAAAAAATCAATGTTTTAGTCTGTTTGAGTTCTCAGTTGTATTAAAATAATCATGAAGTCTATAATTTAATACATTCTAATTTTATATCTAACTGTATGATATAAAAATATTAATTTTCTTCTAAAATGTCAATTATATTATTTATAGTTTACAAACAAAATCCATATATGTGGTTTATTTACTTTAGGACAAACTGTTATACTACATTTCTACTTTAACTACAAAACAAAATAAAACAAAATAAAACTTAATCATGAGTCAGTGATTAAACTTAAAAATTTAGGAAAAGTAAGGTAAATTAATAAAATTGACAACTAAATATAAATTGAATGTTTTTTATTATGATAAATGACGATATATATGTTTGCATAAAGTATGCGGTTTTGTTTAATTAGTTTAAAACACATAGTTTAATTAAAACTGGTTTATGAAAATGTTATTGTTCTTTTTTTAAAATACATTATTTTTAAATAGTTATTTTAATAAACGAATCTTTCTAGTAAAGAAAATTTAAACTTTAAAAATAATTTCTCTATACATTCATAATATTCATAATATTTATATATTAGAAATTGTACAAATCTAATCAAAAAGACAATGTTATTTCTTTACTGCTTTGAAATTGTAGTACTTCATAAACTGTTTAAAATCGAATATTAAAATACAGACTTGTAAAAATCTATAGTGTTAAACTATATATGCAAATTTTAGAATCGCTAATTGATCTTACCTCATGCTACAGCACTATTTGATTTATAATTTTATTAATTCATTTTTTTTACATATTCATTGCCCTATAGTTACACATTTATTTAAATATAGTAAGCAAAATCATATTAACTAATTCTCTAAAATTATCCACATTATTAATTATGTATATTAGTTACGTATATTACTGCAAATAATAGTAACTTGTATTATAATTATAATTATATTATGATTTGTGTGTGTTGTTACTTTTCATTTTTTTTAAACATTATTTAAAGCAGAAAAACAGTTTTCAGTAAAACCTTTGAAATAATTGAGCAACGATTATATTGAATCTGTATTTTAATTAATTAGAAATAAAATTAACGTAGACTGATTAATTATGAATTTCATTATAATGTTCATATAATTTTCTAGTTATATGATAAAAGCTTATAAAAGCTTAAGCTTTTAATAAATGATTAATTGATATTCAATTTAACTATTATAATTAAGACATTATTCAAAGGTATAGCAATCGTATTTTTGTTATTTATTCCAAAACATTTACTTCATCAATTAACTTTAGTGACAATTAACTACAAATAAATTGCGCTTGCATTTTAAATTATACTGTGTGACAATATTATATAAGAATAATTTATATAGTTTATAATTATAGAAGTTTATAAAGTTCATTTCTATTTTAATAACGTTTCAGTTTCAATTGAATATAATAAATATCAAAAATTATTCTTATGAAACATAATAATTTAAGTTAATGCGCAGTATTACATATTATTGTTTGAATTAAATATATTTAGATCCCAAAATGTTTGTCTATTTTTACACATATTTCTATAAACAAAGTAGTTGTTTAACTCTATAGCTAGCATTTGATTTCTATTATACATTTATATCCATACTAACTAATAGAGAAAAGCGTCTACTAAATTAAGCCAATTTTTTACTCTATTTAATGAAGATCAATTGTGCTTTCTTATAGAAATCAATAGGTGTATGACATGCCAAAACTATAATAGCTACCCTTTAGTTTAATTTTATAGGAATTCGCAATAGCACATTTGTATGTGTAAGCTTGTACATAGCAGGGGATGTAGATTCCATTTTTAACCAAATAAAGATTTTATTTGACTATTTAATCTGACTGAAGTTGTAAAATTATAACCACCTCACCTCTCCCTTTCTTAACTCATATTATACTATTATTCTTAAGAAGGTTTCCTAATATATGTGTGTCATTCATTCTAAAATAATTAGTTAAAGTTCCGCAAACATTATTTAAAATGAGGGTAAAACTGTAATCTAAATGTCTCTTCCGTTTCCCATTATTACATACTTAAACAGGACCTATTGGCCAACTCTCTAACAATTAATATTGAAATATTTACTTTGTTTTTCTGATGATTGGATGGTGTGCACCTCTAATTAATTAATTAAATATTGATCAGTTTCTTGAAATGAGATTTTTGACTTCTTAGTTGTATCCTAAGGTTTTCTCTTTTTTTACTCATATGTTGATTACATCTATAATCCTTCTACCTTGTCCTTGATGCGAGAAAAAGTCTGTTGATAAAACACTGAGGCAAGGAAAATGGTTTAGTGTACTCGTATGATGAACTACCCCGAAGGAATTAAAATAGAGTACTATATCACTCGACGTCACTGTAATTACTACACACATAGTGGGATATAGGTTAACAAATTTTGCATTTTTCCGATAGATTGATTTTTATTCTGAGTTATTTGTGCAAAAACTGAGTATATATGTATATACTAGACCTCGTCAACTCCTACGAATTGTGATAATAATCAAAACGTCTGTGTCTAAAAGTCTTAGGCCTATAGTTTTTAAATGAGATATATTTTGCTATATTTTATAAAAGAATACTAAATCTGATCGCCACTTTTACACTCTCTCTAAATCTCTCTCTCTCAATCTCGAGATATATTTAGTACATACAAGTACAAAAGATGATATGACGGCGATGAAAAGTGAATAGCTAAGCTAATAATTATTACTACGATTGATAAGCCAATCGAACAAGTAAATCATTCTGTCTTTGCGGCCTTTCCCCACCTCATTTCCTGTCCTGCTGCTAACTTTATTTGTTCTTCTGCTTCCTTGACTGCTGCTATTTCCTTCCTCTATTTCGAGACTAGAATCACTTTTTCTTTTCATGAACAAGTTGTGGAGAAAGAAAGAATGACTGCTTGTACACTACTTATATGAGGCAGATATAATGTAGCGATGGATCATGCGGGCACCATCGCTACAGAGCGCTTCTCAAAGATGATAATGATGAAGTATGAGATTCCGGATCACAGTGAACCGCGCGCGATAAAAGGAAATCAATTTGTGCTCACATCTGTTCAACTCTGTAAATCTTTAGCTGACATCTTGCTATATGAGTATGTGAATCGTCAGTAATCACTCAGCAACTAGTCGATTTCGGTCTAGTTAAACTTCTACTTCGTCCTTCTTTCTGCACAACAAGCGAAGTACAAACGTGCTTTTCGCTTAGTGATATTAATTAGGTATTTTTCATACAACTTTTATTAACACTTGCCCACCCCCTTCCCTCTCTTTGTATGCCTGGGCAGTCTTGGCAGGAAGACAGGCAGCTTAAAAGAAAACATTGATCTCAAAATGTTTGCTCCTTTTGCCTCCACATCTCTTGATCCTTATACACTGCATAACCTTAATCTTATCAGTATCCTCTCCTTTCCTATAACGAATATATTTATATATATCAGTTGTGACTTGTTACTGATCTGAAACTTATTAATTGTCCGAGAATGACTAGACTTGAAGTGGTAAATATATTTGCAAAATTAGTCTTATATACTCTGTGTATTGGACAGTGTAACCTGTACTAGGTATCTAAAGTAAAATAATAGTAATTTATTAAATTGTGATATATAGATAAATATGTATGTATGCTATTAATTACTCGAAATACATTCTCCAAAAGGTGTTTTTCTTAAAAAATAAGAAATTATTGACTTGTATTTATTATACATATTTATATGTATATATCATATCTCTATACCTTATTAAATATTGCTGCTACTGCACAATTATTTTCACACCTCTTAAGGCAATAATCATTCAAATATCTATATTACTGCTATACTTTTAATGTTAGTTATTTATACAATAAAAAATTACCCATTGTGTTTATCACATTTCTTCAATAATTTGAGAAGACAAAATTATTATGTCATATTTTATATTCGATAGTAGTCGCATGTTAGCTAGTCAAAATAATAGTAGTACAATTATAATACTTTTATTAAAAAATATTAAAAGTAATTTAGATTTTAGTTTGATATTTGACATTATACTCTGATTATAATCATATCATTACTCCTAAACATATATTTGTTCTATTAATTGCTCTTGATAGCAGAAAAACAAAAAATATTAAATTATTATATTTTTTAAATAGGCTAATTATTTAATACTATTATTTATTTATATAAATTTAAAATTTCTACAATACTTCGTATGATAATTTCTGGGATTAATTTCAAATATTAAATATTTGTATAACGAATATAATATTGATAAAATTATTTAATTACACAGATTAACTTTGATTTTGTTTCATATATTGAGAAACGGCTTATGTTGGTTGTATATGCATTTCTAACATACTTAAGTACCATGGGTACATTGTGCAGAATTTAATTTAAATAATTCCTTAACAATTTAGTAATTATAACTGCAAAATGACTTGCACTAATGAGGTCAGTCTAGAAATTAATTACTCAAGGATAACATGAAGGTTAATTGAAACAAAATTATGTTTTTTTCTTCTTTGAAACTAGTCTTTTTCATTTTATCTTATAATGTTTTTTATACCTATTTAAACCAGTTTTATTAAACTTTCTTTTCTAGTTAAACTTTGTATTTAAACTTACGAATATATTAGAAAAATATGTTTAATACGTCTTATGTACCTAATAAAACGTGTATTACATTTACCATTTTATAAATCAATTTAGTCTGTCAATTGATTTTATATAATATGTAATTAAGAATGTTTTAATGTATATGTAAAGATTTTATCATGTTTCAAATTTCTATAGAAACACAAACTTACATTCCAGTATAATTTGATGATTACAATGTTAAGTATAAATTTATATATATATTTTTTTGCTCATGTAAATATATTTAAAATAGCATAGGATTAGATATATACTATGACTATTTGTGATGCGTTTGCTTGTTTAATTAGTAACAGTAATTATAATTCATTAGACATACTTGATTTTATTGAAAACATAAAATGACACTGGTAATGAGAAATTTTCATTTTCTCGAAATGTGGTTTAAACGTTTGAAGATTTTAATTACCTTACTATACTATTCAATAATGATATAACCTAAAAAATGTATATACATGGTTTCTTGTATTTGTGCTGGAAATTCATGTTAAGACAATAAGTGTTGGAAATCTTACAAAAAGCGTGCATGTATTGGCGCAACTTTTGAGGATATGACGAGGCACACATGTTTTACAATCAACACAATCTAAAATGAGACGCACGTGTCTATAATGCAGTTATAATTGGACACTTATCTACCATATGTGTGTGTGTATTTCATGAGCGACTTTAGCCCTTAAGTCATGGTCATTCATATGACACTGCACACTACGGACAATCAAACCACCATCTCAGTCTTTGATTGAAATATTATGCTTTAATGTACCGAGCTCAAGATAATTTGAGTTTATATTGTAATATAATTGCTTCCATTTAGTTATCTATTTCAATTGTTTTGATACTTAAAAATAAATTGACTGATTTAGTAGAATTTCATTTATTTCAATATCACGTTTGTTAAGTACTTAAACTATGGTCTTTCTATGTTTACAATTTTCATGATATGTACATATACATATTAATGATGACTTCACACTGATATTCATTCATAGAAAAGATTTAATATCCTTGACTTATTTATTGATTGAGGGGATAATATATCTCTTGATCGATTATAAACTATCGTTTCTAATTGTATTCTTCACTAAGATTCCATTGAATGTTTTATTGGTCACGATGCATATACATAGGATAGATTCTTACTGACGACACAATACAAACACTTGTTTTTATGTATTTTATAGGCCAGACTAGTTTATATTGACAAAAAACTTTTAAGTGTTGTTAATTTTTCCGTTTATGTAAAATCGATTTAAATGAACCTCAAAGCGATTTCCTATCAGTATTGTTTTAATAAAAGGTATATAATAATAGATTATAGCTTTGTTTCTGTAGCAATTATATGTCTATACCTTCAAAAAAGTTATGGGTACATTTGCAACTTTTTAGTTTATCTCTTTTGCTACATTGTATTTGAAATGTAGACTAGGTATATTTATGGAACGCAACAATCAGACAGCGCGGCGCAATTTGAATGAACGGAAAATTTAATTATAGATGACCCTTTTAGTTTTCCGTAATACTGTTAACAAGTCTGATAAATGAGGTTTCTCTCTCAATAAATTTTTTTTACTATATACTATAATATGTAGGTTCGGTAAAATAGGGAGGCTATTATGTATTAGGAAATTATTGAAAGATTCAGTGTTATTCTAAGAGTCGCTGCAAACACATAAGTACGTTGCAGGATTTCATTATAAAACGAGATGTCTTTTACTAGGACAATTTGACTAGTTAATATATAATAATATTTAAAAAAATTGATATACTCTGCGGGAATTACAAAATATACTTATTTTTCTTTATTCTAGATTTCCATACTAAACTTGACAAATTTACTTTTGTTGTAAATTACGAACTTTCTGTTTTGTCAACAATCTTTTCTGCCCTGTTTATAATAATACTACAATCTATGTATTTATTTTTATATTGTTAATAAATACACCTGTTATGTCGATTAAGTTTTTTTATTACCTGTAAATTATTTAATGCTTTATTTTCATCATTTTATTATATTATATTAATATTTTCTATTTAAAATGGTGAATACTAATGCATATTAGAGTATTAAAAATTATCCTTACTTATAGTCATAGGTATTGTAATAACACCAATTATATTTGAGTATAAATTTGATTTTCCTCATTCCAAAAAATATACAGTTGTATTTTCTATGTAAGCTGTTTAACTACATAGACATCACAGGAGATCCGAACTGCTTTATTGATCTTAGAGATCGAAACATAGAATAAAATTTTCGTAAAGCAACAATTATTTAGAGTATATATGTATGTACTAGGGGAGCATTTCTGGGTTTCAGAATCAGTCAGCTGACGGCCAAGTGTAACACATAACCTGATATATTTAACTTTGATTTCACATGGTAATGTTTATGAGAAGGTTTCAAGTAAATATGTATGAAGTAGCTCTTATTGTATTGGTGAGTGTGAGTGTATACTCATTTACTGCATAAAGTTGGTGTATTTACAGTGGATAGATAAGGCCATACAAAACTTGCGGAGTGAAAATCCATGGGTCCGGCCTCCAGAGATTTTAAACCATTAATTTTTATCCTTGTTTGTGTGCGCTACTTCTTTCTATTTTAACTTCCCCTTTTTTCTAGGCGTGGGTGTGTGACTAGGGTATAAACTATTTATTTTAACGCACACGATCTTTTCCCCTTGGCTGCTTCATATCTGACTGTGAGTCAAAAGAGGCTGGGGAATTCATCAGGCCAAGCTGTCCCGATTTATGGAAGTTCTAGGAGGAGCAATAGGATAATCTGCTCATGCAAGTCTCGGCTCAAAAACATATATCGATATCCTACTAAACTGTTCACATTCTTCTTCTTTATCTGAAACGTAGCTTTTAGTTATCTGTTGTTATCCCCGTATTTTTAACTTTTGGATTTGAATGTTTATTACAGTGTATATATATATATATGTATATATCATTGAATGTGGTCTCATGCGAATACATTACAAAATAATTTTGAAGAACGTCAGGATAGCTGAAAATTAAAAGGTGTTAGATATATCTGATGCATGTTTCAGGAACTGGTTGTATCGTGCATTTCACGATATTCTGTTCATAAAATAACATATCTTTCGTATGACCACTAAAACATGCTTTAATAAAAAGTTTAATTTGTTGATGAGTTGCGGGTACATAACTTAATTGACATAACAGATGTATCTACTGAAAATATCAGAAATAAAGGGTTTATATTATTATTTTAAACAAACTAGTTTTTATTAATTCATTCATACATGGAGAAGACTTTAAATATATTTGTAATATTTCTTTAAAAAATTTGACATTTCGTATCAATAACGTAATAAAAACAATTCATGAGTAAACAGATTAAATTGTAATGTGAATAAATTAATTGTAATGCAACATAACAAGTTAGATATAGAAAGTAATCTAAAGTTTTAGCAAGTATTTTCATAAATGTTTATTCAAAATGTTTTATATCTAAATTGTACGCCATTATAAGTTATTTTTACATTAATTTTAAGAGTACATTAAAAGAATATTGATCATAGATGTCGGCAGACTTCTTAATAGAGTAACAAGGCTTTCTAAAGATATTATGTATACTTATCAATCAGTATATATTATATCAATGAATCTGTACATTAAGAATCGACACTATAATGTATATATTATATTATATTATTATTATTATTATCGTAATTAATATTAATTAATTGTAACATTAATAGTATTACTGTTACCATATAGTAATATAAAGAAATATTATAAAACATGTTTGTCTTAGCCATAATATTACACAGCTTCCAAATGTCTTTTTATGTGTTTAGAATGATATATTTATATATGTATATACTCAAATCACAGTATCTATACATTATATTGCTTAAGAATTACAAAGATTGTTTCTTAAAATTTAATGTATGCGTGTATTAAAAATATATAATTTTAAAACTAATTATTATCAGTTTGCCTTGTTAAATCATTGTAATAATTTTTAAAGTGTTCTTTGTTGGTTTTGTTTGAGTTTTATTTATCACTACTTCTTTTTGTTTCATTATTAATTATTATAATTGATGATTATGCAAGCAGTAATTTTGTTTACATATTTATAAGTAAGTGCATATTTTAATTATATTTTACACAAGTTAATTTAAATACCATATTTATTATGTGATTTACATTAACTTTTAAATGAGCATTTAAAAAATAATATTTAGCCTTATAAATTAATTTGATAAAATTTTTCTGCAGCGCATTTTAAAATGTAAACATATTTATGTTTTACATACATACATACATACATACATACATACACACACACATACATACATACATACATACATACATACATACATACATACATACATACATACACACATACATACATACATACATACATACATACATACATACATACATACATACATGAATGATGAAAAGTCAAAAATGAAAGTCAAGAAACGAGCTCCTTAAAAGCAAAAAGTAAAATTATATTAATGATATGAAGTACAACTATTAAAGAAATTGATATTAAAATGGCGACAATATTTAATTGTTACTACGTTTACGAAAATTACGAAAAATTCTTGGCAATGGTATGCATGGTTTTTTTTGTTACTGTTTTATATTAATTATAGCTTATCATCTAATAAATAAATATATATTTAAGTGAGTTTCATTGCTTATGAAAAATGTTCCATTACAAAGAGATTTTCGTAATTTTTTGTTCTTATATTTTTATGAATTTTCCAGTTTAGATATTAATAGGTTACTTATTCATTTATATATAGATATTTAACAGTAAACGTAGTAACAATTAAATTTTGGCACCCTTTTTACTTCAATTTCTTTAATAGGTGTACTTCATTTTAAGTTTCTACGCCAATTACACCGTCGGATAACAAATAAACACGAAAATGACAGCGTCTAAAAATGAAAGTCAAAAAATGATCCCTAAGACATTGTTAAATTAATGCTTAAAATATGTACACCACATTTCATTTATTGATGAAATTGGTTTTTTTAAATCGGCAAGAATTGTACTCGTTTAATACAATGCCGACTCCAAAAGACTATAAAATCGTACAGATCAAAATGTATGATATAGGCAAAAAGTACGCAAACATAAAAGTTAAGAAAAATATACAAAACATTGCGAAAATTACGTGGCTTTGGTGTATTATTTAAAAACATCATAGTTTTTAATTTATTGAAAATAATTAGTATATTCATATGAGTTTCTTTGCAACTGAAAAAATGTACAATTTACTGCTGTACAAAGGTAAAACCATAGAGTATAAAATAGAGGTTAGGGTTACCATAGAGGGTAAAACCATAAAACTATGTATCTAGATTTAGAAGAATTAGGATATATCATATATAACATTCATGCGAAGTTGGTGTTAGTTTAAAATACTGACTGTGGAAAATGTTTATTCTTGAAAACTTAAAGTTATACCTAAATTTAATGATTTTAACATTCAATAAATCTGCACAATTTATATTACTAAGTAAAACGACGTATTTTTTGTAATGAAAATATAACGACGTAACAATACGTTGCACAGAATTTTAACATCTGATAAATGTGAACTCCAAGCTAATGTTTGTGAAAAAGCTACATTTATAAAATCTTTCCATTTTCCAAATATTAACATTAATTGTTAAAATTTGTATTTTTTATGTTTAAATTACTCCTTAATGATTTGTCTGTATTTTATTGTCACTAATATGATCAATCGTTTTTACGGTATAAGCAACATGGTTTGTACAGTATAATAAGTTTTATTTACAACTGTTGAAACTGTGGTTGAGATTCTGTTCCCTTTGATTTTTATTGTAGAAAATGCTTGTAAAACTGTACCTGAGCGTAGGTATATAGTACATAGAGATAGATATAACATATAGATAATATATATATTATTGAATATTAACATAAATTTAAGTATGAGCAAATAATTGAATGCCAATTCTATTGAGTCTACTGTTTTGTCGACAGAATTGTTAGTCCAGGAAATATATTGATTGAATACATTAATTTAATATTGATTTAATACACTAAAAGGACAAATGTTTTCTTACTCGAACTTTTATTTATTATGTAATATAACCTATGTTTAAAAAATTACAAATTATACATGACTGCATTTATATGAATGGTTATATCCAATTAAATATTATTTCTTCATTTATTTAGTTATTCAGTTAAATATTATTTCTTCATTTATTTGGTTATTCAGTTAAATATTATTTCTTCATTTATTTAGTTATTCAATTAAATATTAATTCTTCATTGATTTAGTTATTTACTTACAGAATGAGCATTACAGCTCATACTTCCCTCGGCCCTCCTCTTAAGTGAGCATTACAGCTCATACTTCCCTCGGCCCTCCTCTTAAGTGAGCATTACAGCTCATACTTCCGTCGGCCCTCCTCTTAAGTGAGCATTTTAAGGTGGTCGTGTAGAGAAGCATATCTAATTTATTTATTAAGCTAATTCGTTTGAATAAAAATATGGTTTTATACCAAATGTGTTTTTTATATTATGTAAATGAACTTATTAATTACAATAAAGGTGTTTTAGTATAAACCAGACAAAAGACTTAAAATGTTTAATATATAACTGGAATATATTTCGGTTTCTAATTGAAAAAAAATTTCATTCAATCAATTCTAAAAATGACTTCGGTTAGAAATCGAAATGTATTCCAGTGATATTAAATATTTTACGTTTCAAAAAATTATTTTTAAATATAATAACAATTTAATTGTTGTGCATTACAAACTTATTTCCATAAATATTAATAATAACAATAGTGACAATTAAAGAAAACAGCGACTCTACCGAATTCCATACGTCTTACAAATTAAAAAGTTATAAATGAGTTGCTTCCGAAATGAAGTTCGAAATAGCTAAAAATAATTGTTTCGAGAAATCGAAAAATGTCTGAAATTACTTTCCGTGAGCGGATTTGCAACTATAGACTAAATGTTGTGCTTTCAAATGATAGCATATATATGTAATAATCGTTCTATTTAACGAAACGATTATGTCTCAAATGTTTTACTGGATACAAATATTAGGTATTTATTTTTAGATTATTATAAATAATTAAGTTTAAAAATGATATAGTGAAAAATGATGAGTTGCTCATATGTAACATAAAATTTGTACAATTTTATAAATATGGCTTTTAGTATCGCTTCTAGAAAGATAAAAATTCACACACCATTATTTTTATTAAATTAATATTTTTAATTTCACAGTAAAATAAATTAATAAAGTGTGTTTTAAAGCCAATAAAAACTCATATAAATGTTATATTTGAAAATGAAACTTATATATGATGAATGTTTTAACATCATTCACGTCATAGTGTATATAAAAAATAAACATATATTACCAAAGCAATACGACGCATCAATTTTTCGATGAAATCAAATATAATTTTTGTTTAATTAAGTGTACAGTATGAAGAATTTAACATGTTTTATCTATTAATGGTAATATATATATATCATAAAAATAAAAGAACCGAGTTGTACTCGAAATCTTTCGACATGTTCTAGTCATGAATTCCATAATTATGAATGAAAGTATCATGAACGGAGTGGATATTAAATGGAAGAAAACACAGTCATGTACAAAGCTTCACAAGGTCAAAAGATTTGAATAACTTGGTGCTTAGGTATATCTTTTATTGAATTTACTGAGAAATTTACTAATTTAATAGGTATACATGTATAACATGTTTAGTCATAAATACTATTATGATACAAATACATGCAAATTTTAATATTCATTTTCTCAAAAATCATATTATGCAGTTACGTCATTTTATCTTTGTATGGAAGTATTACAGTCAAAATTTGTTCAGATTTTTATGAACTGTTTATGCGTATTTTGTTTATATTGTACATTTTGGTGTGACATATCACTAAAAATTATCTGTTTAGTGTAAAATGCGGAAACTGTCCAAACTGCCTCTTAAAATGGCTGAAGAGTTCCTGAAATGGATATATATATGAATAAAATGAAGGAGTGTTGAAACCTACCTTCATATCTAGAAAAATCTTGTTTTATTCTACTCGACGTATTTATTTAATTATTATAATTGTTAAAATCAATAATGAGTTCCTTGTGCTAGAACGATTGTCGCATTTGAAAGGTTAACTTTATATTAATTCGTACATAGTTCTTGGATATGTCATGCTATATTTGTTTCAATTAATACATATACTTATTTTCATTTGAAAAAGATCATCGAACTGTATGGTTTTCGCATTCCTCCCTTTATCTATGAAAAGGTTAACCTTCCGGACACTGAATTGTTAACTATATATATATATATATAGCTATATTCAAATAAAGTTATATACTTGGTTTTGCTATAATTTAATTGAATATTATCTATGTTAAAAACTGCATGCTATCTGTAATAAGTATATCTTAACATATATTATATATTAAAATGTACATTATATGCTTACTAAAATTAACGCCCATTTAATATAATGTAAATGAATCTTATTTTCTTTGACATTAGACACTGACATTTTATCTTTATAATTACAAAGTGTCAAATTATTTAAGAAATATGCATAGACTTTTTCTTTAAACTGCGTAAAAATAAAATATATATTATGGTTTGCTATCAGTTCAAAGATATATAATTGTTAAAAAGTAAAAAGAATATAGTTGAAGAATAAAGCTACCTGTGTGTTTCGGCTGTTACAAGATATCTGAAATTCTGAAATATATTTCATTTATTATTCATCTTTAGATTTCTGACTCTTTAACAATTATTTCAATAAATAAATATATATGTTTGACACAGACTATAAATTGAGAGAAGCTTGAATCTTGAATAGAATAAATTTGGTTGAGAATACGTCATACACAATTATTATTGTGGTAAGTATATCTAATCACTGGGGTAATCTTATTTAACTTTTTATTTTATGAAATAATGTTTACATGATTAAATCAAACATTTTGAGTACGAATTTATGTTAAGTTTGTCAAAGTATTTCAACTTTTTAAAATTATTGACATTGATTAAAATATCAGTTTATTTTATTTTATTCTAATAATGCTTTATTCATACTAATAAGTAATATATATATATATATATATATATATATACGATTTGTCATACCCTTAAATTATTTTTTTAATTGTTTAAAAAATACATAGACAAGATAAAATTCATATTTTCTTTTGACTATATTCCCAACATGGAATCCCAAGACAATGGATCTGAAATGCGACAATGTTTAACCATTAATTATAATTAAAAGAAATATTGAAGCAACTTATCTACAGAAAACTTATTAATTCGTTTTAGTGACTTTCTGAAAAAAATCAGTAATTTCATAAAAAATCATGATTTTCCAAGAATTTGGCAACATCGTATTTCTTAATTTTTAAAATAGACAATAGCGCTAAATGGAAAGATATGATTGTCTCTATTAAGTTTATTAACTGTTATTAAATAGCAATAAATTTAGAAATTTATTCCTTATTGAGTTTATGAATAATAACACGAATTACATATAATACAGGTGCATATGATACATGATATAATATATATGTACTATACATACATATAAGACATATATATCCCTCTAATATAACTTCCATTTTTATGAAGCCAAATTTTTTTGCAAAGATTTTTTTCGCTTTCCTAATTTTAATTATACCTCTATAGTGCAACTCCCTCACTAACACGATCAACGACCAAAAACGGTGTCGGTTTTCACAAATACTTCTCTTTATCTATATTTTGGGCAAAAAATACAATTATTTAATTTCAATTTATTTTTGTTTGTTTGTTGACTACTGATATTAGCTCATAAACAACATTGCATAGGCCGTCAAATAACATTTTTGAGAAATATTTCTTCATCAATTGTGGTTAAAAATTGATTGCGATTGATCTGGGGCCTATTTCATATCTGAGTTAGGTGGCTAAATCTTAAGGTGTGGAGGGTAAGTCAGTTTCATCTCTCATTCTAGCTGTCACTGCCACCACCAAGGTTAGCGCAACTACAAAAGATAGGTGGCTGAGATCTTAAGCCTGCATGGAAGTAAGGGGGTTTTATCTTCTTGATTATTATTAAGATCTTAAGATTCACATAAGGTAGTTTACGTGGTACCTATAAACTTTTGAATTTTTAGATTAGACGTACTCACACACCCACGTTATCTTATTTTTACTGGATGAATTAAAAAAATATATATATATATTATATTATATGTATACCATTATGTTATATATATAAGCGTTGTTAGAAAATGGTATTTAATTTGTTACATTTATTTAGATATATACTTATTCTAAATATTTTCATGAAATTATTTATAAATTTTATCTTGTGTATGTTAGCATATAACAATAACACCAGAAGCTTCCATACCTCAAAAACGTCTACATTTTAAAATTATCAAACAAAATTATTGGGAAGTTATATATATACAGGTATGTTAATTGTTTTTAAACTAATATTTTCTCGTACTTTACTAGTATTAATTTTGAAATCAGTGTAATTAAATATGAAGCATTTTGAAATGTTTAATATTAAAAAAATATATAAATTTACAAGGCAATGTAAATAATATAAATATTGTAACATAAAAGTTTAATTTAAATAAAGTTAAAATAAGATGATGTCATCTATAGCGAATTAAAATATTATTACTATTAAGTAAATAATAGTTGGGTTTATGTACAATATTTTAAATATTTTACATTTTTGGATGCCTGCCTAATATTTATCCGAAGCATATCATCACATTAAATTGTACCTATATTAATCGTGTACTATAATATATATTAGTTAATATAATAGAGGTACTTATTAACATGATATATTATGATTGTATGATTAGTTACTGCCTTGGCTTGTTACTCTTTTTTCGGCGAGTACAGCTAGAAATTGGCCCTATAATATCAACTCCACCTTGCATATTCGCATAAATTAAATGTTGTACATTATTACCTATTGTTCTCTATTATTGAGAGCGTGAAGATGCAGAACAAATCAGTAACTTTTAGTGAATTTTGATTGAACGACACAGATGTCGTTGATACTTTTCGCTTTGAAGGAAAACTATTGGCCATGCTTAAGTTAAGGTGAGGACACCTTAATGTAGCTGAGATATATTAGGTTAACAGCTATGTTTAATTACCATTTAATTATACTAGGTGGTAAATAATTAGATGAAATCGGCTAACTCAGAATTTAAGTTTGTAGCTGCATTCATCTAACTTGAAGCCTTAGCCTGAGATGAAATTGGCCACTGACTAAGTCAAGACTTTGTCTCTCCTTGATGCTCTTAATACATGGTTACGTATATCTTGGCTACATATCAAGCCATTGACAATCACAAAAGAATTGTGAATTTTTAGTTGATTCCGCCAATTGTTGGAAATAATTCATGTCATCTCTAAACCGGAACCTGAAAGTGAACCTGATTTTAGTTGTTTCTAGACTGTATAAGTCTAGATGACTTGTCAGACGATGCTAAGTGTGACGATGATGAATTCATCACTTCCATGTGCATTGTTCTATTTGAACAGCTATATATACATATGTACCACCAAATTTACACGAGCCAAGCATTTAACATATTATTAATAATTTGTTAATAATCGTTGCAATATGTAAAGTTTTCTGCAATTGAGACTACATACTAGTTCCATATTTTTATATTTTTTGGGCAGTACTAAGGGCGGTATTCCCAAACCAAACTCGAGTAAGTCAACCTCAAGCCTGACTCGAACCTCAAGGTTGACTTACTC
>JAYRBW010113581.1:0-17836 GCA_036023295.1 Invenusta paracnida
AATCATTATTAGAGAGAAACTATACATACCTCTTGCGCACATTCTCCATGGTCTTGCCGAACAGACTGTTATTCTTATGTTTATAAAAATGCTTCTCGAATGGAGAGGTGGCTTGCTGCCGTCGCTTGGAGTTGTAGGCGATGTAGGGTTCGAAGTAAGCAGACTGAGAAAACTTCATGGTGCGGTGCACTTTCTTAATTGTCAAGCCCATGCGTAGGTAGAATTGAAGTAGTCGACCATGGATGACGTAGTTCTCCTTATCCCAATGCGTCAACATAAGTTTCGTAGTGCTCTTATACGTCTTCATTTGGTCACCATGGAGTTTTTTCCGTTGGTCCATCATAAAGGAAGACAGAGATCTTTCTTTATTCACACAGGGTCCTGGCGTGAGGGAGAGATCACAAGTCTTGTCCTGTATATCGATCGGATAGTGCAGGTTCACTTTGAAGAGATGACCAGTATATCCATTGTAATCAAAAGAGACTATATTGAGGCGATCAATTTTCTCCTCAGACATCCATTAAAAGTTTAATTGGGGTAGCTTTTGAGAGAGGGCGTTACCATACAGGTTGTTGGCGTCCACGTACAGCATTTCGACCTCAGGTTCATCAGCATTGAAGATGTCTGGGATTCTCGGTGTATTGGCAACGACATGATGCGTTTATAAATGTCATCCCTGCTCTATTACCGCTCTCGATAAAGCAATATAACTCTGCGTCCTTGATCAAGTCGACCTGATTGAGAGAGAGAGAGAGAGAGAGAGAGAGAGAGAGAGAGAGAGAGAGAGAGAGAAAATTAATAGGAGTTCATACAAGGCACACACACACACCATATTTATCTTTGCATTAGTCATCTTAAAAGACGAATCCCAGCTGAGTCCGGAAAGAGTGAGGTAGTAGCAGAGGTCTAGTCCATCCTCCCTGAGCGTGAGAGCGCGAAAAGCCTCAAATACATCGGCCAGCTGGAAAACGTCGAGCTTGAGATAGGCCAACATGTAGTCTCCAAGAGTCTGGCACCCCAGAGTATCCCAAATACTATTTTTAGCATGGATATATCAGCAATAACTAATAATGTTGAATTTTAAGTTACTTTAAGTAGTTTAAGATTTTAAAACTAAATATAAAATATTACTGAGTACTCATGCAATAGATTTGATTTAAAAATAACTAAATATGAGGAATTGCTATTTATTACTTTTATACAGAACGTAAGAAACAACCTGGGGGATCACGTGACCGTGATCGGGAAGGCAGCGACTATGGAAGTAGTGGTGGTGGCCGTACAGGTGGTGGACGGTCTAGTTCTGAGCGCGACCGGCCTGAATGTGGGAACAAGCGTGCTGGGACACCTAACAGTGAATCGCAGGCCTTCCTCACCCCTGTCGAGGAGGATTGGTGCCTTACAGATGTCATTTTTGTTGAAGATGGGCGTACTCAACCAGTTGGCTGCGTTCTCAAGGTTGATGGAAATATTGCTGCAGTTAAATTTCTGAAGGTAATCTAATTTAATATACAAATTTTTATAATAATATGTATTTAGTAGTATACTACTTAATACTTTTTAAGTATTATATAATTTTATTACAATTTTGGATATTTGCTATTACTATTTTTTAGGATTCGGAACGAGCTTGTTTGGCTGCTGGTTGTCCGATGGTCCCCTTAAGTGCGATCATTGGTGGAGCAGCGGGGGCTTTGGGAAATTCAGATCTTTCATCTGGGTTGCCTGGAGCTATTGGTGGCTCCTTTGGAATGGGAGGATCGGCAGGTCCAACCTCTGCTCCAGACCCTATATCGTGGCTCCAAGTAAGTATAAGAAAGCACTAAAGAAGAAAATACTAAAAAGAAATCACTAATTCATAAATAAATATTCTATTAATATCATTTTTTTAGGACTGTCGCCTTCTCCGTAAAGAAGAGTTGACGGTGGTGAAAAATGCTGGATCCCCGCGTGTGCCAGACTTTATCCAGCGCTCGCCCAAGAGGATTGTTTCGGTTGCCTGTAATGCTTGGACTTCGAGCGGTGGTTTATCAACTTCATTGTCCTCCACTCTCTTTGGCAGTACGAGTGCAGCAGGTCTTTTGGCTGGCGGGCTGACATATTCCTCTTCCTCTACAATCCATGGCATCTTAGGATCGGTATCTGGTGGAGCGGGTGTTAGCGGCCCTTCCTCCACTCTTCCCAGTGAGGTTGGAATACTGGCAATGGCGGTAGAGAACTCTCAGGTGCACCTTATCGTCCGTCCTGCTAGTACTCCCACTCGGCTCGATTATCAGGTCTATAGTCTCCAGGGGAAATTGCTCAATCGACATAGATTTGTGTCGCCGGCTTTAGCCTTTCTTGGAAAGTCGACCAAGAATGTTTCCCTTATCAACGCCGGAGAGGTTTGTATTACCATTTTTTGTTTTTTAAGCAATAAAAATCAGCACAAGTGTTTTAAAATAAGTACTAACAATTTAGAGCAATATAAGAACATAGCGCCTCGTGGAGGGCATATAGCTTTGTAAATTATATTAAGAATGCTATTACAGGGTGCCCACTAGAAACCCAGTAAATTTCTTTCTAAATAAATTATTAGCTTGGGTATCGCGTTTACGTCGGTGTCATGCAGCCAATGGACGGCATTTTGAACATTTGTCATGAAAATACTTTTTTGTAAGCACACATTTATTTATAATCTTTTTTATATTCGTTTATATCAAATATAAATTTTGCAATTATTATTTAGAATTAAATTTACTGGTTTTCTAGTGGGCACCCTGTAGTTATACTTAAATAACGATTCTGGAAATTTTACAATTTTATTAGCATATGTTTTTAAGTAGCTGGATATAATATTACTATTATTCTGTGAATCCTACATGGTATTTTGTCTTTAATTATCTGATACATATTTTTTCTTATTATTATTTGTATTTTAATTCTTAAAACTCTTTGGAATCATCTCACTTATCAAAAGGAGAAAAAACCAATGAAATGATAAAATAGTATAAAAAGGTGTATAAAAGCAGCAATTTATTAATTAATAATTAACGAAACTATACTTTTATTTGTAACACAAGCCTAGTTAATTTTTGATAGCGATTAATTTCAGTATTTTATCCAATTACGTTTTTTACCGATTTTTTATTGCAATTTTTTAATTTCGTATTTAAGAGATACTATGTATGTATAGGTATAGAAAATTTGACATAATATTAGGACTTATTTAAACATATTATAGTTAATTATTGTATTATTATGAATTGATTGATTTATTGTCTTATTATAATATTATTCTCTTACACTTCTTTATTGTCTTTACTTCAGCGGCCCTTTCTGTTGCGTGATGGAAACGGGACAGTGTACCCCTTTTTGCCGCCAATTCGACCCAATCAAGACTCTCTGCCAAGTCCGCATTGGTTAGACCTGCCCAGAATACGGGCTGCAGGACTTGCGGTCACTTGCGTTGGTCGTCAGCGTATCCTCGTTGGTCTCATTGCCACTGAAGAGCAGACTCTTATGCAGCATATTCTCAGAGCTGATGATAAAAAGGTATTTGGGCTTACATATTGTTTATTGCTTTACTATTCTACATATTTTGCTTTACTAACTAGTACTTTTTGATTATATATTATTATAAAGGAGTGTTTTTAACGCACACTTTTTTTCCGTGTACGGAAAACAAAATTGATAAAATATTTCATGGATTTAGTCAAAAAATCTTTATCATTTTTATGTTTTAATAGTATTATGTCAAAGGTGCTATATTATATAATATAATGTCAGTGATAATTTTATTCAACATTATGTATTATTAAAGCCAATTTTGAGTCATATTATTGTAGTTTCTTCTTCAAATCTAATCTATTTTGGGCCTATTTAAATTTAGTTGGCTAATTCTCTGTCGCCATTACTTAACTTATTTTTGTTTCGCCAATATTTTGATAAGTGTCTTTCTAAATACTTACATTGAATATTTGTTATGTTACTTAAATTTAATAGATAAATTATTTTATGTATTTTAGATTATTATTTCATTTTATTGGCTTCAAAAACGTTATAGCTAAACAAAATTGGTATTGGGATGATGCAGTTTATTAGGGCAAACAATGCCAACATTACAAAGAATACCATCATTTAGACATCTGGGAACTATATGCTTTTTGCTGCCCCTCCCTCTTCCCCGCTCAGGTGAAATCTGTCTTGGACAATATGGCACGCGACGACCCACTGGTTATGGCACGATTGATTCGCAACATTTTGGCCGAGCGGTGCGATGGTCAGCGAAATATACTTCACGTGGCTGTGGCGATGTGTACGCCCCAGTCGAACAAGGAGGCCGACTGGGCGATGGAATCTGTGCTCACGGACGTCAACTCAATTGCTACGCCCAGCTCCTATCGTAGTACCAGTTCCATCGACCTCAATACGTGAGTACTAGATAGTTGTTTTTAATAGTGTGATGTTGTCTAAGTACCTAGCTATATGATATACGAGTCTTGTATAATATTATTAAACTAGTTTATATAATTAAATATTATATAAATCATAATAGATAAACTATTTTTGTTTTTATGTATTAACATGAATTGTTTTATTAATAATATTATATGTTTTTATAATATCGCCGTCACAGAGAGCAAGGAAAATATGCATTTGTTCATGTATATTAATTTTATATTGAATCTAAAATTTCTATATTGCAGGAAATTAGTAATGAATGTAATTTTTTTGCATTTCAAAATAGTTTCAAGCAATAGAGAGAGTCATTCAGATTTCAGTCATTTCATTCTAAGATCACTTGTTATAGAATAAACATAGTAATAAAATTATGTTGCATGACACTTTTAATACATAAAATTTTATATTTAGTTGATCGAAGTAAACAAAACATGCGACAGTAAAGCATAATTGAATTTAGCATTATAGATACGGTGAGATTTTATTTATTGCGCATTTTAAAAATTTAAAAATGAATAATAAATGTCACTGTATTCTTAATTTAGTTTAAAAAGCTCATATAAATAATATTTTTTTATTCAGGGGGTTAAATTAATCCTATTTTTCTGTTAAAATTCTCTATCGATAAAGGAAATTTTTATTACATATTAGACAAAAGCATTAAAACAATTTTTGGAGGGTACAAGGTTTAATTTCAAGGTAAACTTAAAAATGCAACACTTATTATAAAAAGTGTCAGATTTGAGTTTTTAGATTTATTGACAATGATCGCCCTAGAACACTTACATTAGTTGAAGATTATGTACTCCATTTTTTCACTAATGTCTAATTTAATACTGTTTCTAGCTGTGAATATCCTCCATTATGATTCCACTAAGGTTCACTGTTGTGTGTGTATTTTTTAAAAATAATCTTTTTAATGTTTCGTAAGTCAAAATTTGGACATTTATAATGTTTCTGCATGTAATTATTTCTATATTATTTTTGAGATATCATTTTATATTACTAAAACTAATTTTAAAGTTATACTGCATAATATTACTCTCTCACTTTATATTTGTTGGTTAATGTAATAAGCTATTATACGCTATTAGAGAATACGCAAATGTAATGTAGTTAATGGTGTGAAAACTATATATTTTTTCTTAATTGATCAAAATAATTGTAAAAATAGTTTATTCTGTTATCATATTATTATACATACATTGATTATTTCAATCATATAGTTCATGGTGAGGCCATATTATATTTTATTAGATGGTTTTGCATAGCTGACAGAATAGTATTCTATCGGATATGGTTATTTTTACTTATTATTAATCAAATTTTTCCTTCATCACTCACAGTCCTCGAAATGTCCACGAAGCCCTATTCCGCCGGTCTATCCATCATCCAATCCGCGGCCTGCACATTCTTCTACCCGGCCCCGAACGAGCTGCGGCCGCCGCTGCAGCCGCTTCTGTCTATCCAACGCCACTGTCTACTGCTGTTTCTGCCGTTTCTACAGCAACTACCGCTGGTACTGCCCAATCAACGGGAGTAGGTGGTCTAATCACCCCTAACAGTAGCTCACTCAGCTATGCCCTGGGTGGCGGCGGGGTGACACACCAGCCTCCGCCCCCGAGCTACACAAGTTTAGTTCAGAGCTCACAGGGCGGCCCCGAAGATCTCTCTATGACTGGGGGTCCTGTGTCTTTCAGAGCTTCTATGGACATGCCTTCTACAGGTAAGTGCTTAACAGTAGTCGATGCTGTTGTACTATTTTGTCAACACTTGTACTTAAAAACATAGCTTATTGCCGCTATTGTTCACTTCTATATTGCGTCAAAAATAAAAATTTTTCATTCTATTTTTATAAAATCAATAAATTGAAACTGCATTGATAAAAAATTTATATATTAATCAGTTGGATGCAGATAAGAAATATTAAAAAATCAATATTTTTGTTTTCACAATATAGAAATTAATGTAATTATCATATTCTCATCTTCATAGTTTCTATTTAAAATACTTATAGTAGATTATTTTTTATTTTATTTTGGAGTAAAATACAATTTAATATTGTTCTCCGGTTATTTATCTTAAAGGTATTTTTATTTAATACCAATTTTTAGATACCAATGAATTGGTATGTCAAATATATTATAATATTTGTTTATATTATAGTTTAGTTACTTATCGATAGGGATACTTACATAATATTATATTGATTTTTTCAATAATCATGGAATTATGCAGTAGATTACGAAACATTTAAATATACCGTATAGTATATCTTAGTTTCTATTATTGAATTATTAATGAAAATATAATTTATAACATTCCGCTTATAGGTGGATCATCTAATGAGAACTACTGGCACCTACCTCCAGTCCGTGTGGAAGAGAAGGAACGGCGAATGGCCTCCTTTCGCATTGTCAAAATGATTGTTGAAAGTCCACTACTCCAGGCTTATCTGATAACTCTGCTTTCCAATCGCAATGCTGAGGGTCATACCCCCTTCATGCAGGCTGTAGCCAGTCGCATATACGTGGTGGCCAACTATCTCTTTGACATTATTCAGGTAACTACCCGGGCTTTCTATAAGGTGGTGATTTTAGATTTGGAAATTACTTCATATTTTAGTCAATGAACATAGTTCATATATTGTCTTTGGGATAAAATCATTATGAATGCATTACAACATGGGCTCTCGATTAGAGTATAATATCTTCTCCATATTATATTCACCTTGCTATAGTCGTTGAATTAGCTTACAGGCCTAATATTTATATTAAATGAAAATAAAAGGCTAGACGTTGAGGGATCAATGATAGAATAATACGTTACATTGTGCTATATTTCATCATCATCAGGCGAATACGGTGGTTACAAAGGGAATAAATTATTAGTATTTTTATAATAAACAATTATTAGTACATAAAATAGAAATAACAGCTAATACAGGATAGCATTACAACCTTTGAAAAGGCACTGGTGAGAAATAGTCCCAGCAAGACGTAAACATGAAGGTAGATATGCAACAAACATCCTGTTTATCAGTGTTAAAGCATATTTAGTATAATATAAACGGGAAACAAGAAACCACCAATTTAAAATTAAAAAAATACATTTAGACTAATTAAATTAAATAAAAATAAATAAAAGGATTTATAATTTGTCAAAACGATTTTTTTATTTAAAGCGTTTTTGTCTTAAAATTCCAGTTAAAGCTACTAATTTTTTTTAATAAAAATGTAAAAGCTAGAATCTTAAAAAGCAATGACATTTGTTTAGCATAAATAATGCATAACTTTTTATATCGAAATAAAGCGCTTTAATATTTTTCTATGACCTATACGTTCTTTATTTATTATTTGAACTTCCCAGGAACTCCCTAGTAGCATTTCACGATCGGAATCAGAGGGTGGTCAGCATGCATCTGCCACACCTTCCTTCAGTTCTTCTCAGGCAGCCAATCAGCGCAGCTCCCTTATGAGTATGATCTTTCCACCAACCTCCAACTTGGATGACTCACCCCTACAAATGCTCTGCTACAATGACACCTGTAGCTTCACCTGGACAGGACCCGATCATATTAGACAAGTAAGTTAAATAATATTGCAGAGTCCGGAGTTTTTCCATTTTTATTTAACCGCTTTCATGTACACAACTTGACAACCAATTTCTGAAGTATATTAAATTACATCCTTTCAAATTTAGTAGTGAAAATGTAAAATATTGATTATCTTTTCTGTTATTACTTATATATTAGGCTGTTTTGTTTGGTTAATTATAAATTTGTATACTATTTCTAAATTACTGTAATCTAATATTATCTGTAGGATCAAAGACATATTTAATGATTCAAATTGAAATGCATAAATGATTGTTTAGAAAAATTAGGTAACTCTAAATGCTCAAAATATCAAAATAATAATATAATAATGAAGCACTAAAAACTGAATAAAACGCGCAAAGGAATGATGTATTTAATATTTAAAAATGCTAAACGTAATCAGCTTACCTGAACTTTGCTTGCACCCTTCTTTCGACTCTAGGACATTTTCGAATGTCGCACCTGTGGTTTGATGGATTCTTTGTGTTGCTGCACCAAGTGCGCTCGCGTGTGCCACAAGGGACACGACTGTCGTCTTAAGCGGACCTCTCCTACCGCCTACTGCGACTGTTGGGAGAAGTGCCGGTGCAAGTCCCTTGTTGCCGGCTCCCAGGGACCACGCTATGATCTCTTGCTTCGACTCATCAATATCACCGATTTGGCTACTTATCCCAACAGGTATCTTTATAATAAGCAATTTTTCATTAGTCTCATAAATAGGCTTAATAAAATTGAATTGGCGAATTCTGTTTTATACCCATGCAGAAATATGTATTATTGATATGATCATACATTTTAAAAGGTTGTATATTATTTATACACACGTAGTGATGTATAAACTTTGATACAAACAGTGATAACATTTTCTCAATGTATTGATTGTTTTTGTATTCGTTAAATTTATATTTAAATTTGGATTTAGCAAACGCATATAAAGAATTATTATCTATGCTACTATAAATCCAGATAACTGCTCGTCGTTGATTAATTAAAAAATATACCAGGAGACATGATCTCTGGGCTAGAAGGTCTCGAAGTTGAAGCATTTGCACGTCGAAGTAGCATAAATTTAAACGAAGATGATACAAATTGTATGTCCTTCTATTTTCAAAGAAATCAGGCAAGATATTGCTGACGAAATAAACAAATTAGACAACACTATATCTAAAAACATAACCGAAAAATATATTATCACCGAAATGGATAAAGCCAAGAACGACGTCATTTCAAAATTAATTACACTGGTTTCATTTAACGTTTATTTGGGATTTTGCTGCAGAGAAATCCTTCCACAACTAACAAAATAATTCTTTTTTTTCTACAGACTGATGGGAAGGGATTATACGTATCTCAACCACGTTGCGTTCTCAGTAAAAATGTAAAAATTTATTTAGCTATCAATGACATATTGCAGACCTCAGAAATACATTATTTACAAAATTGCAAAAAAAAACAGAATTGTGCTTCTGACTTCTATTAACAATTATTTTTCGAAGCTGCTACTAACGAATACTTAATTATTAAACATGATATTTTTTTCTCATGCGTCCATTAATTTTAATTCTTTTTAATTCTGTTTACACTGTGCTTAATTGGATTGATAATGTTCACTAATTAACGAACATGTTATATTTTACTATAAATTTAGACTGATAAAGGTTGCTATATTCGTTAAGTAATAAATCATTTTACATAAAATACGGTAAAACTATGTTATTTCTCTTTGACCATTGTTTAATTACTTCTATTTGTTTGGTGTTTTAGTAATTTTTATTCAATGGTTATTCGATATGTATTGAAATAATATTTTATTGTGAAATAATGCATTATGTTATTATTTTTGCCTTTATTTCACATTATCTTGACATGTTAAACAATAAATAAGATAAAACTACATATTATTTTACACGCTTGTAAAGATTTTGTTTTGAGTCTTATGCAAAAGTAGGTACATATTTTGAGGTATTTATTATTTTATCTTTCCTGGATTTACAGATTTGAATTTTTTTTATTACTTTTTATTTCTCTGGCCTTCAAGACGCGGGGAACACTTGCTTCTCTTTTTGGTGAAGACGGTGGACCGACAGAATCGAGAACAAAAACAGTACCGACCCTCCCGGCGGCGAGCACACCATCTTCGCTCGACGAACGTCTCCCTAATCGTGGGGGGCGGTGTTGGCCTAGAGAGTGAGTTGGAGATGCCTGAGCACGACCTCGATCCGCCCAAGTTCTGTCGACGAGCTCTGGAGGCTGTGCTAGGAAATTGGTCAGCTGTGGAAACCATGCTTATGACTGGGATCAAAGACCACTCGGCTCAAGGGAGTCTACGAAACTGGGAACAGGAGCAGGTATTAAACAGTTGATTAATATATTTTAAATCCAATTTCAGAAATTTATAATTTTTTTGTGAATGCGGATCAGTAAATTTATATTGTTTTATGTTGATAGTATTAATTTTTAATAGTACTTTTCAATTATTTTCATTCGTACAATTTTAAGCTGCGCTATAGAAAATATTTTTTAAAACCATTTTAATACACCTTTACTAATTCGTTACTTTACCTGAAACTACTTCTAAACTACTCTTTAGAAGAAAGAGTGATACAAACTCTAAGTTCATATTTCTGTCATATCGTTAAAGATTTGGAAGCTTGGCCTATTGTACAAGTGATTACATTTACACCTCATAATCTAAAAAATAAAAACAGCATAGATTTATTAATAGAGCAATAAATCACGGAATCTATGGTCTAAATTTAGTAAGTCTCTCGAAATTGAATTGTTGAGGGTATTAACCTCTCATTTCGACGATTTTTTAATTTTGAGTATTCACAATTGCGTTTGTGATTTATGGCAATAATCAATTAGAATGAAGGCAGAATTCACGGAACTGTTCAGTTTTGTACTCAACTCTATTTCCAATTCTCGACGGAACGTTTTTTATTTGACTTGGTGAGTAGACTTGATCAAAGTATAATTAGCAAATTTATATTTACAAAATCGCTACTGACATAATATTTTCCTTTTTCTAAGAGTATTTTGCTCTGATTTACCACAATTTCCGTCTTATTAATTTATTAATAGATATATTATATCAAGTAGATTGCATATCTTTTATTAGCTTACATTAATTTTGCATATTAAATGAGATAGACAAAATCAGCATAATGAACTTGTAGGGGTTAAATCAAAGTAAAATATTAGCTCAGTAGCAATTATTATTATTGTATAAAGTAGACCGACTTTGTTTAATCTCTGACGATCTTGTAAGAGAAACATATCGGTATTGGTTTATCAATAGAAATATAATAATATTATGTAAGATTTTTCCTGATTGAGATTTTGTTATACTCCATGAGTTACCTAAATCTTTTCCTTCAAAGCTTCCGTGCGGCTGAATTACTTGCTTTGTAATCTTTTCTGATAACAGCCTGTTTCAAAATAATCGGAATCTGGAACCGTTTCATTTGAAATTAATGTGAAATATGATACTTTATTTATGCTAGATAATACATAATATTATACATACATAATTGTTATTTAGCTGCTATTATTTCGATTAAGCGACAGTTAAAAATTTCACTGACTTATTTCGTTACCCCTTTTCACTTTTAAGACTTTATAAATATAAAGCGAAGCGTATGGCAACGCTTTTAAAAATAGTGGCGTATCGAAATTTTATTATTGAAATAAATATTTATGTTATACTTTCAATTTTTTGCAATAATTATCATTCAGAACGAGTTAAAATTGTCAATTTTATAACAATTGTAAATATATTTTTATTATATTATTTATGATAATTAATACAATACATATTTCAAATTTGGAGGTATATTAAAATTAATAGTATTTATCATGCATGTTGAAGCATTATTATACATTATTTAAATATTATAATATAAAAGTAATCTTAACTTATTGATTAATGCATTGCAGGTGTATCTGCACTACCAGTCTGGCACAACACATGTGGACCACTTTGTCTTCTGTTTATTGACAAAGTGCAGTTCGGATCTGGTTGACACACTGGTCCGTACACTCAACCGGGAGATTGAGAAGTCGGGGGAACGAGCTAGAAAGGCTGCGGCTCGATTTGTCCGTTCAGTAACTCGGGTGTTCACGACATTGAGCCTCGAGATGGCCCCAGAGTCTTCTCGTAAAAAGAGGTGAGTACTTTTGTATGCTTATATAGAATTGTTTCTATGAATTTAGTGACATTAACAATAAGAATTAGAAGACAAATAGAGACTGAATGCTTCTTAGTCAATCCATGAATGCTCGAACACACCATACGTGTTGGTAGAAGCGTTAAAATACTCGAAATTCTTGGCAATTTTTATCATTACAATAATATATTTTATCATAATATTATGTAATATAATAATGAAATATATTTCTCAATTCAATACAGAATAATATGTGGGTTATTACTTTGAGCATAGTATGACTATGAGATGTGTATTAGAATGTGTGAATTATTGATATTAATATTTTACTTAATATGTCTTAAAAATATTCATTTGGACTAGGCAATTTACTGGTACCATCATTATATTATGCACAAAGAATATATTTATTGAAATTATCTTATGTTTTAGATAACCTCCTTAATGGGATATATATTTATTAATTTAATGGATTTTAATAATAATAAATTCTGACGCTTTTGGCATGAATTTACAGAAAATAAATGACTCTTGTCGTAAAATGAAGATGTCCAATTCATAAGAATACATAAATTTTGTAGCAATAATTGCTCAAAATGTGAAATAATAATTATTCCACATTAACAAATTTAATCTAAATAAATATTATTTAATCAACTTATTGTCAATTGACGTTCTATGTATTGTTACCTTATGATTTAGTAATACAAAAATGAAACCTCTCTTCTAGTCGAATCTCAATGAACCAACTGCAGCCTCTAGACGTTTGTCGATCCGTATTCTCGAACCTCCTTCCAATTTCTCTGATTGAATTACCTCAGCTAGCGGCCGCTCTGATAGCACCAGTTCGCCTGGGAGCGGTTAGACCAACTGCGCCCTTCGCACTTTCAACTCAATCGCCCGATATTATTAATGTGAGCTTGAAAAGTGGCTTTTTCTATAAAAATCTTGTTTACCCATCAACCATTTTCTGTGGCATTTGTGATGTAAATCTACACTTTTAAAAATTAGTATTGTAGTTTCCACTTATTAATTTTGTAAATTCAATATACTACTATTTTCTTAATGAAACTAAAAACGATTTTAAATAATGCTTTAATGATAAATATTGGTAAAATAGTTTGTGTCGAGCCATTTAAGGTAAATGTTCAATAAGATAAATTATACTTTAAACAACATAATAATATTATGTCTTATGACTACCTGGATATCGATTATTTTTTTGAAATGACTTAATTCAAAAACTTATTATGTTTTATTGAATAATATCATACACAATTTATAAAATTTGCTTTTAAAACGTCAAAAATGTATCAAGTGTTGCATGTAAAAATCATAGTGTAGAGACTATATTATTTCTCAGTTGTAAGTATTGTATGTATGTATTGTTTAAAAAAATCATTGTTTCATTATAAATATAAGTATGTGCTTTAATTAACTCAAAATCCATTTATCTATTTGAAGGGATGCGAAGAGCTGTTTTCGGCGGACCCTCTCACAAATCGGCTAAGTGGGACCTTCGGTCTCCATTTGGATGAACATGGACATACAGCTGTTGGGGAAGACGATAGGGTGAGATGATTAATCAATTTTACTATTATTTTCGAAATTATGTTTAGAGATATTTAGGAGTAATGGAAAATCGTTGATATGAGATTTGTGAAAATAAGTGGGTATTGTATACGTAACAGAATAGTCTTTTTTGTTGAATATTGACTATGTTTGACTAAATAGTCTCCAACATGACATCTTCCCAAAGTTTTATTATGTTTGAGATACAATAATACGGCAAAACATATTATTATTATAAGATTAATAAAATTATGAAGATTAAGAGATTAAATTATTTCTCCAATGAATCAGACTTAAGTAATTACAGGAGTAAATTTGTGTGACTCCATACAATTATGTTATTGTTATATTTTTAACCTAATTTTATGATAACATCACTTAGTTATGCTGGAAATAGGCAAACATTATTCTGAGTTGTTCCGATGAGATTCTGCCTATCCTATGTTTAAAAATCGAATTAACTATGCATTTTTCCTCTCTGTCAAAATATGCTTACATCCCTCTGTTGTATAATTCCTAGTAAAATATAAACAGAGATTCAAACATTTAAAAATTATTTTCATAATATATCTACAAATTGTTTTTATTTTACTCGATAAAATACACGGCTTTTCTTTCCTCGTATGCACCGCTACCTACAGCCATTAAGCCCCACGGGAGGTGACATCAGTTTGGTTGGGCTTGGTGATGATGATGATACCCTAGTGGCCAGTACTGTAGGCGCTGGTGAAAGTGGCGGCGGAGGTGTCAGTAGCCGTGGAGGCGCAGGTGGAGGACGCTCTCTTCTCGCTTCCCCTGGTGCCATTAGTGTTGGGCGTGTTACTAGGAGTGGTGGAGGTGGGAACTTGGATTCCGAGGTGACGGGCGTAGATGATGAGGACCTACACTCCATCAATGAGATGGACACTGACATGGAAATGGTGAGAGTTGAGTTTTTCTTATCTTATCATTTTTATGTGCATCCTAAATAGTTTATTTAATCCCAAATAGTTGTTTAACGTTATCCCTTATTTATTAATAGCTTAAGATAGCTTCATATAATATTTAAATAAGTTAAAATTATTGTAGAAATATATAAAGACATTTTCGAGTCCTAGATCACTTGGTATAAATCCTTTTATCGAAATCGAAATATTTAGCACAGCCTCAACCTACTTCTGCGACTGCTTGTTTCGTTTATGGTGCTCTTATCTAGTTTCTGTTACTTATTTTTTTAAATTATGATCAAGCTCATAGTTATTATCTGTTTTAGTTAATGTATAAAAATTAATTTAAAATTTCAGTTTTTTTATTGTCCAGTTATGGAAGCGTTTCATTATTATGTGTGTTTCGTTCACATTTTGTCTTTAATTTTATTAAGTTACTTTAAATATATTGTATTAAGTAATGCGCATGATTAGTTAATTTAATTTCTATAATAATTTGCTTTATTATTAAAATATACATAGGTGATGCTTTTATTTTAAATTCATATGGCAGATTTTATTTCTTTATGTAGTTAACATTTAAAACGTTACCTACCTAAAATGCAGGTAAATATAATTGATTTTAACATCATTGAGTCTCTTTTAGGCTTTTATTTTTTCATTGTTTAAACTGTTAATGCTATTAATTTTTTTTAAATTAAGTTTAATAATTTTTTGATTTTTACGTTATTAAACAATATTATAGTTATTACATGGAAAACATGCTATACCACCATTTAAATTTCTAATTTAGCATGATTTCTATGCAATAGCTGTATTATACCTCAGTTACATCAATAATCCCGATAAAATTCTTCAATCAATGTCTAAAAATATAGTAGAATTGTCTTCTGTTAACTGTTTAAGAAACATATAGAGATTGTATTAAATTTTAACTAAATATACTATGCTTACAATATTTGTTATGATTTTAACTTTACTGTTTTACGCATATATTACACTGTTCAACAGAAAATTATTTGTTGAATTAATACAATATAATTAAATTAATTGTTTTTATATAATTATACAATATATTTATTTGTAAATTTAATTAATTTCTTTATTTATTATTTTAAAATAAATTCTATAACCAATCAAGCTCATACTTTTTTTACCAATACTAATCAAGCGTATAATCAAATCTTGTTAGACGCTTGATTAGTATTAGTTTTATATACGCACGATTGAAATAGATTATTTGAAAAAATTATATTGTAAATATACCAAAACATTGATTTTTCAAACATGTGATACATGTAGATATGCGCACGCTTTTTATTATGAATAGATTGACAAGATGTGGTATACTATTAATATAATCAATGTATGATAGATATTTTGCACACAATTAGTGGAAAGGATTATAGATTATTTGAATAAAATTATATTGTAAATATACTAAAACATTGATTTTCAAACATGCGATACATGTAGATATGCGCACGCTTTTTATAATGAATAGATTGACAAGATGTGATATACTATTTATATAATCAATGTGTGAAAGATATTTTGCACACAATTAGTGGAAAGGATGGCACTGTTTCTTCCAACGATACAAAATAATGTTAATCTTCATTAATAATATGATATATTATTATAATAAAGAGTTGAAATAAATAAATAAATACACCAGCGGAAATAAATAATGTTGAACACCACAATATACTATAGATATCAATTTCGTTCTTTTTTGTCGATTTTCTATTTATTTTTAAATTGGTGCAAATGAGCTATCTTGATGGTATATTAACTTTTCAAGATCGAAGCAGTATTTTTTAATGTCCAAATGTGTTCTATAATTTGTCAGGAGATGGACGACGTAGTTGAGGACGATGACTCTGACAATGATGGGGAGATGGGTGGCTTACTCCGTGAGTCAGATTCAGACTCTGACTCAATTGGTAGCGGTACTGGTGGTCACCACGATCTTGACACAGATCGTCAGCCTGCAACTTCTGGCACAGTAGGAGGAGGTACCACTGTGGCTGGTGGTACTAGCACAGGGGCTGACGACGATGGAGACCATCTCACCTTGGGGGTCAGAGAAAATTCTGCTGGTAAGTTGGACAATCGACCAGGTTGCTCATTTGCCTCTTAAAAAAATAAATTCCAGCATCAATCTTTTATCCTTTTCGCGTTTAACATATTTTCAGCAACATTTGAATAACCGAACTTAGGCTGCAACTGCTTCAAGACCGAAGGACAATAAACGAGTTAAAATAAGTGAAAGTATAGACTATTGGCAGACTATATGCAGAAAGGGTTTTATTGACTTCTGATGCTAATATTTATTCTCTATAGGCTGAAACATGTTTCAAAAAAAAGTTTTATTATTTGCAATTAGGTGTCATTATTTCTATATAAAACTATAGTTCATATAGATTATTAAATCAAATATTAATTTCAAAAAATGCTTGAAAAACGAGAAATTTTGTTTGGTTAAAGTTGCGCTAAATATTCTAAAGTTTTGAGTTACGTAATTTTTATCGACCTAATAAGTTACTTAAAAATTGCGATGAGATTGAATTGATCGCTGATTGAATCTGATGATTGCTACTTTTCAAATTATGATAGACACATCGCCACAATAAATGTTTGAAGGCTAGCAAAGACCTTTTAGGACCGATTACAGACTTAAGATCAATCTAATCGTGATTGCATAAATTCAATCCAAAAGACACTGGAATGTTTATAAGGAAAGATATAGAAATAGAGTAGTTCCATATAAAATAAACAATTTTGGTATTTCAATTTGAATTCTTACAGATAGTTTTAATTGTATTGGAAAATGTGTAACATAAATAAAATATGGCGAAATAAAAATTATAACATTAATTAATTAGGTAATTTCAAAATGTATTCGTTTATTACATAAGTTGACATGACTTTTTGAAAAGTAATATTTGTGTGGTATACTGTAGGTATCACATGTTTTTAAATTGTCGTCATTTTCCCATACTGACTTTTCACCATACTGGCGTATAATTTTTTTTACACTATGTAACTCTATTTAAAGTGATCTTTCATCTGTATAATTTTTATAGCTATATTGTATTCTTCTAAAATGTTCTTAATAGATACGT
>JAYRBW010113592.1:0-17835 GCA_036023295.1 Invenusta paracnida
TAGTATAGTATAGTATAGTATAGTATAGTATAGTATAGTATAGTATAGTATAGTATAGTATAGTATAGTATAGTATGTATAGTACAATATATTATGTTTAGAGTACTAATTTATTATTTACAAATATACATATACTCAAGTATTTAATATTAATGTGTAAGCGCATCTTGTCTATGCATGTATGCATGAGTGTATGTAGGTATATGCATAGAGTACACTATGGGTATATGTGTATATGTGTATATGTGTATATGTGTACTCTATGGGTATATGTGTATATGTGTATATGTGTACTCTATGGGTATATGTACATATCACATGCATTTCCATAAGTAAGGTAAGTTGCATACTTTTCCAAGACATCAAAATTTAAACCTACAAAATTAAAATAGTTTAATAGGTCTACATGTTTATTTAATTTACACAATTCAGCGTTACAATTGACGGTGTGATCGGGTATCTGGATTTCCCGGCAGTGATCACGATCATCTTCTTCGGACTTCTAATTTCCACCGGGCCCCGACTGTCTGTGAACTTCAACACCATAGTAACCATCTTCAACCTTACCATTCTCGTTCTGACCAACATCATAATGATAATTTATTCAGATACTCGACCTGAGAAATACGCGCCATCTGAGAAGGGCGGTTTTTTGCCCTTCGGAATCTCAGGGGTGATTGCTGGGGCGGGCACGACCTTCTACTCGTTCATTGGATTCGACGCGATTACCATCAGTTCAGAGGAGACAGTGAACCCTAAAAAGGCTATCCCCATCGCCACATTTGTCTCGGTTATAAGCGTTACGGTGCTTTTTATTTTCGTGACTGCGACTCTGCCTGCTTTTATACCTTGGTGAGAATTTTGCAAGCATTCCATGGATAACACCATTCTATAAATCTTTCCTTTTAAAATGTTTTGTTTGAACGAAAAGGTATACAATGGGATTCTTTCTATTTTCATGATAACTTTTTTTATATATATAAAATGGTGTGTATTTTTTTAGATAGGTAATGATAGAAGCAAATTTATAGTTCTATTTAATATTTTCTATGTATTAAAGGTCGTATCGATTGCTTTTATATATGAGCCTAATGTTTATAACAGCTTGCTTCCGTTTTTTGAATTTGTTATGATTGTGTCGGGGTTTCCAAATCGCTTAAATTATTAGTCTAATTAAAATATTTGAATAAATTATATTTATGTAGATAGTAACAAGATTGCATAATTTTTTCATCCCATAAATTGCAGCCTAATTTTGGTACCACATAAAAATAAAATGATATTCTTAAATCTCGTATTGATTTCTGTGTTAAATCAATTATATCCAATTTAGTTTAAATGTCATAGAACTAGGCAATAATACAGAAATTCTGTTTGCAAAACTATATTTTTGGTATCAGGTGGACAGTTGATCGAAATGCTGTCTTCCCCTCTGCAATGACGGATCGCGGAATAAAATGGGCCTCCCTTGTCACTGGTATTGGCTCCATGTGTGGAATTGTAGCCAGTCTCTTCACCAATTTCTATGCGATGCCTCGTGTTGCATACGCCATGGCCCAGGACGGTCTTCTACCCGGTTTCCTTGGCTACTTGCTCCCCTCAACCCAAGTCCCTGTAGTAGCATTAGGCTTATTCGGTTGTGTCGCCGCTGGACTCGCATTCGTTTTCGGTATCAAGATCCTAGCTGAGTTTCTAAGCATAGGAACCTTGATCGCCTACAGTATTGTCTGCGGCATTGTAATCGTATTGCGCTATCGACGACCGGATCATTTTCCAAATCCTGAACGATCGTTCATCACGGAAGACTTGGGAAGTTTCGAAGTAATTTAATAAATTTATATTTATCACATAAAATAAAACTATTATTCAAAGTTCAATTATACAAGGAAATTTATTAATATTTCAGTGATTATCTAATTATTATTATTGCAATTCATTTAGAGAAAGATCTTATTTTTGAGATTTTAAACATGCAACAAAGCACATAAATAAAATGAAACATGTTCATACTTTAAATATGATGTTTGTGTTTTCTCGACTCATAAAAATCACACAAAAAATCTCACCGTTGTGAGTTGCGAAATAATCAATATTATATTATGTTTGATAAATACACTATTTTAATATGTATAATTAAAATAAAATATTTTAATGTTCTATAAATTTTGTTTATATCAATATATACTATGTTTATCTATTATATAGCAGCTTACCACAGTTGTACATAATAAAAATCACGATTAATGTTTAATAAATATCTGCATTACTTTGACTATTATTAAATATTTAAATATTAATTAAATAAATGAAAAAAAGAATATGACTTCCGGTTATAGCTTGACATTTAATATATTTCATACGCATGATTAGTTAGCGTTTTGTAGGTATTTTCCGTATTATAACTATTTTACTATTTAATAAAGATGAGCATAATATTTTAGTTGACATGTTCTATTTTTAGCCGAGTGACAAAAGTTGGGAAGAAAGTGTGGGGTTTCTGAAAGTCAATTATAAGAACGCTCCCGTTTTGAAGAATATGTCGCAGGGATCGGCTCCAATTATTGCCACAGTAATATTCACTATCTTTACTGCAGTTTTGTGGGTCTTTATATTCTCGGCGCACTTGTATCTTACCCGGGTATGGGCCATTGCTATCATTACAGTCCTGTCCATATCAATTGTCGCCTGTCTCTTTGTTATCGGCATGCACGTTCAAAACGATCATTTCGACTCATTTAAAGTGAGCTAAAACAATTTTGATATTTTTGTTTCAATACGAATATTGTAATTAGAGAAATGTATTCGGTATAATACAAGGCTATCATTGTATGTTAATGAATCAATTATTATATAAATGCTTATAAAAATATACTAACTGCAATGATGTTAGTAATGTTACTAATAATTATTTACGTATTTTAAATTAAAATATTTGTTTATATACTATATATAATCAGAAGGAGGTAAAATTGATTTATCTCAAACGTTCAAATTTATAATTAAATCGATTTCTGACGCTTCAGTTCTGGCTATAGCTCAATATAATTCGAGTAATAATTGATAGTAACTATTTACAATAGAAAGTTTCCGGAATATATATATGACTTTTAATATTGACGAAAGCATTCAATAGCTAATAAGTATTTCAGCACGGTTTGTGTTATTTAATTTAACAATAATCTACATCCACTACTTTGGGAGGTTTATATAGGTATATATAGGTATTATAAGGTATAAGGTATATAATAATAATAATAATGCGTTTATTGATGTATAAAATTGGAATAGAAATACATAATTTTTAGGCAGAGAAAATATGAGAGTTCATATTATATGTACACTAGGCAAAAAGACGGAGATACGAGTAAACAACAAAATAAAAAATTGGTTAGAACAAGTAACAAATACATCTTATTGAGGTGCAATAATAATAAACGAGAAATCAGTATATAAAAAAATGTGGATTTAAGTAGAATTATTATTAATAAATATTATGTAGAATCAGAGTAAATTAAAAGACAAAATAGGAAATTGAAGAGAGTGATAATAATACTGAAAAAATAAAAGAAGTTACCGATTAATGTGGCAAAACATTATTGTAAGCAAGACTGATATGTATTGTGAAGCAATTCAGGCTTCTCTGGGATTAACAAAACGGTATAATCAGCTTGTTACGGAGGCCGAAATGGGGAGTAATAAAATTCAGTATGTGATTATGATCAAAACATTGTTTTAGAAGTGATAAGCTTTGTTTAATCCTACGAGTGCTGAGATCTGCAAAGCAGTTCAGTTGGCAATTGGGTCCGCAGATGATACGATGAGCGTGGCGTTGTATTTTGTCAAGTTGTTGCTTCTGGTTTAAGTTAAGTCCAATTAGAAGAGGGTTTCCATATTCAAGTATGGACCTTGTGAGAGCTGTGTAAAGTAACGATAGATCCTTTTTCGTGCTAAATACATACACATATTTCAATAATTCTGAGAATATGGAGAGTTTTGGATGAACGTTTAATTGCATTCGAGACGTGAGTCTTCCACGTAAAATCTGAACAGAGAAAGATACTAAGGTATTTAAACTTAAAGATGCTTTTGTGTTCATTGTGTAAATCGTTGTGTTGATCTATATAAATCAGAGGTGGTAGATGGTACAACAAGGGTGGTATCGTGATAATAATTATTTGGTAACCAGGTTTTTTATCATTCCGGGCATTGAGAGCTGAGGCAAAGATGCAGCAAAGAAAAAGGCCGAGTAGGCTTCCTGGGGAACACCATACGCGACGTGACGAAGTGAGCTAAGTGTGTTTCCGATGCGAGTTCTTTCAGAGCGTTAGTAGAGGTAATCTTTGATCTAAAAACAAGATCATTTGGAAGAGAGTTTTTAGGACTTGCTTTGGGGAGAATAATGACGTCAGCTATTTTCGAGAGAGATGGAATTTTTCTTTGGGTGATGGAGAGAGCGAAAAAATGTGTAAGTGGTTCAGCGAGGAAATTTTTTGCAGAGAAAGTGGGAATTTGGTCGTGACCACTGGGGGGGGGGGGGTTTGCTTACGAAGAAGCTTTTGAGTAAGTTCGACTGGAATTCTGGTTGACAAGACATCAGGTGAATCGTTGTTTAGGAGAGAGATGTAAAACGAAGGATCTGAGAAAACCGAGATTAGTTTGTCGTTAATTTGATTAACGGCCGTGAGGAGATTAGGGTAGGAAACATAAAGAGCATGCATGGGATTAGTGGATTTATGTCCTTTTGTGTTTTTAATGGTATTCCAGATATTTTCTTATTTTGTTTCCTGCCTCATAGAAGTTTGGCTTTCTTGATTTCGGTTCTAACTTTCTCTTTAAAGCTGTTGTATTTGGAAAAATTCCGAGATTTGTAGGCATTCCATCTAGTAATAAGAAATTTGATAAATGGAGTAATTCAGCGCTTTTTAATGGAGCTAGAGTAAACAGATTTTCTTGGGATAGTGGAGACACAATTGTTGAGGATAGTGGAAAAAGTTTCAGATTTGGCGTCGAGGGAGATATGAGAAATATAAACTGGAGTCCAGTCCTGAGTCGCGAGTAGATTAAGAAACTTGCTTACGTGAGATTGACGTAGATCAAGAATGGTGATCTCTGTAATTTATTAGATACTATGTTATCAGTTTTTACCGTAGAATAGATGAAAATAGCTCTGTGATCGGAATTGACGATTGGAGGTCCAATAGTTGCAGAGTTAAAATAAAGATCCTTGAAGTTGTCACTGAATAATACATGGTCCAGTTGAGAATTAAGTCTGGTAGGAGCGTTGACGAGGTTGAAGGAGTCGCAGAGATTGTATATGTTAAAGTCATTGAAGTTACCCGCAATGCAGAAGTCAAAATAGAGATAATCAGCAACAAGTTTATCGAGACTTTTAAGCTACTTAGGCATCTAGGATGTTCGATTTAGTGTTAACATGTAAGTTTGGAGGAATGTAAATACATATGACAATCATACAAGGAAAGGTTGAGGCTATAGCAAAAAGTTCACATTGATCTGGCATAATGGGGAAATCATTGAGCTTGATATTTAGAGATTGGTCAGCGTAGATACAAACACCGTCTCCAGTTTTGTTTTTGACGATCATGACGAAGTACATTATATTTTGGGATATGAATAAAGTAGTTGCTAATATTAGAGCAGAGCCACGTTTCGGTTATAAAAATAAAATCAGGTAAAAAATTATATATAGTTGATTGAAGGTCATCGATTTTATTACACATGGATCTAGCGTTGGTAAGAATAATAGAGGGGTAAGTACGATTAAAAAAATGTTTATTGTTAGTGAAGATGGTAGTAATTTTTTTGTCTCGATTCCCATTTTTATTTTTAAATCGAATTTATTTAAGATTGCGCCTGAGTAATTTTTGATTTCTCCTTTTGATATTTTATTTTGCCAGCGTGGGCTTGATTTAGTTCTCTGGGTTTAATTCTGAGTCGCTTGTTTTTTTCGCTGTAGGCGAGTTTCATCAAAATTAAGGTGAATGCCGTCGAATTTGTTACGAAATTTGGTTACGATGTTGATTTTATTTTGTTTTAAGTCAACCGAAGATAGTATATATACAAATATACTACAATACTATATATAATTTACGTTCTAAAACAATATAAAAGATCGATATTCAAACGGGCAAATGTACATGATATAAAACACTGATGTGAAAAGTAAAAACATAAACATTTTCGCCTGAATTAGAGCTACAATAATATGTAATTAATAGGAGTATATAACAAAGTTTTTAATAACGGCAAATAACTATTTTGTATACTTTTAAGCCGTAGGAATACGAAATAAAGTGCCCATACAATATAGTGAATATATCAAATAATATTGGCAAAACTAGTTATTTGCCGCTATCGAAAAACTTTATTATTATTTAAGCTATACTCCTATAAATTACATATTATTGTAGCTGACATTCTGACGCACATTTCTATCTTTTTGGTGCAGTTTCAAAATGGTGGATTTTCCGCTTTAATCAAAAGAATGAGCCTTCTTTGCAATCCTATATTCTTTGTTCATTATAGTGTAGACCGAATTACCTTGTCTGTAAAGTTTGATAGATGTATACATTCAAATGCGCTGAGTGAACCCTCTTGGTATTATTACACTAATGAGTACAATAATCTTAACGAATGAAGATAGTACAACTTGCGATATAATCTAAAAAGCCATTTATTTCATAAGATAAACAAGTTTAATTTAGAGAGTTGTTTAATATGCCTTTAAAAGGGAGTAAATAAGCAGACAAATATAATTAATTAATCAATGGAAAGTAGTCTCTTCAAAATACCGACAATTATGATGGATACGTGGCCTTGAGGTGACCTTGCAGATTCTCTAAACTGTTTTCTAGTTCAAATTTAGGCTTAAATAGCAAACGTAAATTGAGACTAATTCCAGTTTTAGATATTTAAATTCGAAAACTGTTCATTGAGATAAGCAGCTCAGTTTTTCCGAGATATCTTGCGTGTTTTTGTACTTCCCTGAAATGTCGGTCAATCTTTGGAGTAGTCCAATTCTTTCATAGAAATTGCACAGACTTGCTGACCCATCTCGCTGTCTTGGTTTGCAATATTATCAACAGTTTCATGTATGAAAACGCTTTAAAATATAATATTTGGGAAAAAAAGAAGTTTACATTTATTTACAATAATCCAAGTTTTAATTCTGAGGTCAACACTGATGACTGTGAATGTGCGTATTTTGCATTTCAGAACATCGTCTGCTTCGTGAATCGATGTTGCGAGGCTGTGAAACACACGGTCCAACAGCTGTCCTGTCTCTACGCCCGTTCACAGTACGTTCTCTCTCTCTCTCGTATATATAGCGATTTATCGATTGACACGCCTGTTTATTTCCTCATTTTAGCGGTCCCAACAAGCTCTTCGACGTCACGGATGTCCATTTCAGTGTAAGTTTCGTGGTTTATTTCCCATATACAGCACAGCAAGGATCTTTGTCTATAATTAGACTAGTATTTCCCAAATATAAAGTTTAAAATATCCCAGATTTAAGTTTGGCATTAGGTTTTATTTTAACAATTACGCCAGCGAGATGACAAGCTTTGTTGATGATGATCGTATTATGCTTGTTTTCGTCTCTATTCTATTTAGAGCTCGAATAATTGTGTAATATTTGAGGGTTCTACATTCTATATATAACATTAATAAACATGAATGCTCGTGTAATCATTACTCTGTGTCAATAATTTCAAACTGTGTTCGCGCCCTCCCTCCCTCAGGTTGTCTTTCAACACCTCTCCGGTGTCCTCACATCTCTCATCTCATTGGACGAGATTCTAGCCGGTCCAAGTGTGCTGCAGGAAGATTGGGAACTCTACAAAAGGTGACTCTCGCTCTCTCTCTCTCTCTCCCCCGCAAAGCATACATTGTACGACCGTAAAATTTGATGAGTTTATTACATACATTAGAGGTCTCAAACAAGAGAGAGCATATAACTTTTTCAATTTTGGTATTTTATGTCTGTATTTTTGTTAAATTGTACACATTTATAAAACGTAGACGGCAATATAAGCAAATATTTTTTTATATAAGTATATTTTGAGAAAATTACAATTTATGTTTGCGAAAATCCTCTCCCCTTTACGCGACCTATAGAAGTCGCATAATGTTCGTAAAAAAATTGACCAATTAAAATATGTTTGTTAAAATGATTAATAAAATTAGCTGTAACATTTTGCCAAACATTTTCCAAACATTCAATCCGTGATCTGGATCATAAAATAGAGTGATCCCGATCACATAGTAATAAATATCTGATGTTGTTTAAAATTTGAAATTCAATGTATATTTACTATTTAAGAAAGCATATGCAATGTTGGATATAAATTTGAATACAGTGCACTAAAATCACTATTTGTAGTTTTGTGTATCAGATCTGGATCATAGTCAAAAATCGATAATCAATAAAAATATAAAGGGTGGTGCAAACATTTTTTTATACATCATTTGAAACCCCTCAAACAGTTAGGTCTGACCAACTCCTCTGCATGCTAGAGCTTTTTAAAAATGTGGGTCAATTTGACCTCCCTCCCCCCCCTTAGTCTTATCTAGGGTTAAAGTATGCCTAAAACAGTAACAAAAATATACAAGCATTAATTATATTTGCAAATCCAGACAAACTGATAAAAGTTGTGTATTTTTATAAGTTTGTTTTGAAATAGTTTCTTAGTAATAAAAACAACAAGCTAAAGTTTCCAGATTAAACAGACCACAAAAGTGCAATGTATGAAACATAAATACTTCCAAAATAGAAATATTTAAGCATTCTATTCCTACAAATGTTTTAAATAGTATAATTGCAATTTAACAAGACATATAAAAACATTTCGTTGCAATTTCATGACTACATATTTCTGATTTCATAACACCAGTAATACCGCAGCAATGAAATACGAATTACTTTAACAGTCCTCTAATGCAGGTATCATGAGTTTCTATATCTCTCTATAATAATTCAGCCCTCCAATGCGGCCATCGTAAGTTGCTCTCTCTTTATAATTATTGATTTTTCGAAAGATAGATTAGAAATTGAATTATTAATTATTTATTGAATTATTATTGCATTAAAAGTATGCCTAAAACAGTAACAAAAATATACAAGCTTTAATTATATTTGCAAATCCAGGTAAAAGTTGTGTATTTTTATAAGTTTGTTTTGAAACAGTTTCTTAGTAATAAAAACAACAAGTATACAACATCTTTATATGCATTCTCTATTCCTACAAATGTTTTAAATAGTATATTTGCAATTTAACAAGACATATAAAAACATTTCATTGCAATGTTATGACTACATATTTCTGATTTCATAACACCAGTAATACCGCAGCAAGGGCTCAATAATTTGTTATGGGCGCAACTTAAAAAACTGAGAGGGGGGATCTAGCCCCCTCAGGCCCCCCTTTTCCGAGGCCCATGATTATACCTACTTTGTCACTTCTACGCATGCATATTTTTGTGTATATGTACCTTTATTCACTTTTTTAGCAAAGTATAAAGTGCATCAATGGATGTCATGCGTTTTCTAGGCTTGGCGGGACCAATGTCGATATCAATTGTAGAAAAATTGCCTTTAAAAAACTGAGCCTATGACAATATATCAGAGCAGCGCATACTTGAATGACGTGGGAACGTTGCAGATAGTTCCTAAGCGGGAGGAAAATATTTTGATTCACCCTCTGTACGCCTCAACAACAAGCCAATTCCTTTAAAAAAGCAAAATTTGAAGTCTTGAAGTCAATGTGGTCAGGAGTCACACCTCTGATATATTTGGCTCCTGTTTGGCCTCCGGTTTAGATATATATATCTACACTGGAGGCCTAACTTTTTTTAGAGAATCTTCCTCACGAGTAATTAACGTTTTTTTTCTGTTTTTGACAATACTACTTTTTCTTAAAAGATTTTGGACCCTATTATCTATATACTAGACATTTTAGTATAAAATGTGCATATTTATTTTAATTTGTATTGTAAATTTAATATTAAAATTGTTCTGAATAAAACAATCTAATGATAATTTGCATTATAATATATTTTTATATGCTGAATAATATAATGTGAACAGCCTTCTTCTTTTGAGCATTAAACTAATTATTATTTTTATGATATTTTAATAATATTAAATTATGTGGTAATATTTATGAATAAAAATTTACAAAGGCTTTTAATTTTATCTCTTAGAATAAGTTATATTGATTCATATAAAAAAAGAGATACAAGTTGACTGCTATCAAGCGTAATTCAAAAAAAAATTAGCGAAAGAAGATAACTCGTATTATTTTTAATTTTCGATAATATTTCGAAGTTCTATCTTTTAATCGTATATATGAACATAAATCTACAATTGATGGCAATATATACTGATTTAAAAAATGTTTTATACTTTTAAAGATATGAACGTAAATATAGCACATCATTTCGTTTTTCTCTTCTGAAAAGTTATCAATATCGAGTTATCTGGTTTCGCTAAATCGACGACGATATATAACAATAAAATACGAATAACTTAGACAGTCCTAATCTCGGCCATCGTAAGATTCTATCTATAATTTTTTTTGTGGTTAATTTTTCTTGAAAACTAATTATCAAAAATTAAAATCCAATGTGATTTTTCTAAATAAAAACGCCTTATTTTTCATTATTAGAAACATTTTCCTTTTTTATTAATTTTTTGCGATTTCGTGAAAATAGCCCATATATAGTAGTAGATACACAAAGCTCATTAATAGACAAAGTTTGATACAATATAATTAATTAGTAAATGCCCGACAAAGGTAAAAAAAAATTTAAAAATAATATCAAACAGTTTATTTCTGAATGCATGATAAAAATGATAGAAATCCGAATAATGTTAGTTCATAATCAAATAAAACAAACTTAATAAGTGATCAGTGATTGCATACTTAGAAATATTACAGAAAATTCGAATCAGAGCATGCCTTATGAAAATCAATCAAAGTAGCTATAATAATTAATCCAATGGATAAAAAACATAATTTCTGAAATTGTATTAATTATACATAAATTGAGATGATTTTAAAAATTACATAAATACGAGAAATTACTGAGAACACAGTATAGTCCATTATTAAATGCGGTGAAATTGTTTCGTATCATAACATAATATTAGTAGTTAAAATAATATTTGTTAACAGTCAGTAAGTTGGTGAGTTTATGTTCTGTTGCTGTTTTTGTTTAAAATAAACCTTATGTATGATTTTATTTGAACATACGTACGAGATTTTAAATTCATTCCTTTTTTGTTAACCTGTGACTCTATTTCATGTTTTGTTGGCATTTTCGTTCTCTCAAAATAGTCTGAAAACAATTCTTTCAATTCATTTTTTTCTTCGTTACTCCACGGTCTTGCATGAACTTTCTTCTTTGTCTGTTTTTTGACAATCTTTTCGTCATATGTTAGCTCATTTGTTTGAGTTGTTTCATTTGTCTTGAAATCATCATTTTGAATTTGGCTACCGTCGATAATATCAACATTATTTTCTGTATTATCGAAATCGGTATCATTTGCAAAAACATTTTCTAGGTCGTCATTAATCTCATCAACATCGAAGTCGATATTGATATTCTTCATTTTTTTACCGACATATTTGCTACTATCGCTCTCCATTAGTAGCAAAAGTTTTGAGATCTTTGCAAGCTCCACTGTGTGGTCCTGGAGACGATAATAAAAGCGGTGGGTTCTTAAGTCATGACCCATATGTTTGGCCAACCAGTCCAGTTCATTTTCTTGTAGATCAAGTATTTGCGATGATGTAGCTAAATGCTTTCGTAAAGATGTTGAAGTCATTCTTTTTGGAAACTTCAAATCAGCGGCTTCAGCTGCCCTTCGAAATGCATCCGAACCACGCATGAAAGTATTTCCTTTGTTATAAACTGAGGAAAAGACGAATATGTTGCTAGCTGTTACACCAATTAAATTTCTAAATTTCAATATCATATCGATTGCTTTAACAACGTCATTTGGAATCAATATGGCTACTGGACGGCCCTGTTTGCCTCTTTGATATATTAGCTGGTATCTCTTTGCTAATAACTTTTCAACTTCTGACAGAGACTGTTCTAATATATTCCCTTGTTGCTGCCAGTCTGGTTTTTCTTGATACTCTACAGTCATTTTGTCAACATCACCCACTCGCCGCCGATTGAACAATGTTAGTCTTGTTAACGTTATAGTAATTAACTCATGTAACCACTTTTCTTTCAATACCGAGCAAAGATAAGATTTTGTAAGATCAACAATTCTTTCTTTTAAATAGATCGTAAATTTTTTTATATCTTCCCATATTGGGAGAGGATTCACAGTCTGACTTTTTCTTAAGTTTCTATTTAAACGTGCGTGGGAAGTGATACAAGATGAAAATTCTAAATTGTGAATAGTAATATAATCTTCAGCTTCTTTTCGACTGATTTCGTCTTGATTTTTAATTGAAGTACCTAACTTAATTCCTGCCAGTTTTAACAACGTTTGACCACACTTCAATGCTGTTGATGGTAGCTGTACTTTTATCGACTGTTCGAGGTCGGTTCCTCCGTGAAACCCACAGAGACTCTTGACACTTTCGACTATTTCGTCAAAATGCTCTGGTGTCAGTATGTCATTAAACGTACAACCTGGAATACTTTCTCTGATAAGTATTAAAACTCGGGCTAGTAAACGCAGTTTTTGGCTAATTAGATGTTTTTGTGACATCCCGTGTTTTTGCAGCATCTGCCTCGCAAATAACATCAATAATTGATCATTCGTAATTACTTGCCTAACTTCGTCGGTTTTCAAAGTCGCCAAAAATTCAAGTAGATCTTCTGAATTTGTAGAAGTACTAGCTAAGACTTGCATAGTTCCAAGCTTTACTTTGCGCAGTTATGTAAATGTCTAGTAAGATCTTTTCTATAAAAAAAGCCATAACATTGAACACATGGGAAATAATCTTTGTCAGCTTGCTCTGCATTTCTATTACGTATGAGTTCTCCCGTTTTAGTTTCCAAAGTTTTTATGTTGTGTTTGTAGTTGCCAAGGTTTCTAATTAAAGTTTTCGTAGCTTCACATTCTTTTTCAGTTTCGTTTGAAAAATAAGCTCTTTGGACTAAATCTTCAGTTTTATGTTTGGCTTTTACATGATTCCAAATTTTTGCAACATATTCTCCACAGTAGTAACAACTGTGTCTCTTCAATTTTTTGCTTCCATTTTCATTTATCTTCATTTCATTTCTAGCCAAGCTTGTAAGATCAATGATAACATCAAAATAAGCATCTGAATCGGCTGTAGACGCGATGTGTGGATCTGAATCGGCTGTAGACGCGGTGGGTAGATCTGAATCGGCTGTAGATGCGGTGGGTAGATCTGAATCGGCTGTAGACGCGGTGGGTAGATCTGAATCGGCTGTAGACGCGGTGGGTAGATCTGTAGGGTCCTGTTAAAATAAAGAATTATATATTAATGCAAAATGTTCTGTGGCACACTTTGAAGACTGTTTTTATCACTGAAGTTTGTTTTAAAACGCTTTGGTTTTTTTTAATTGAAGAAACACATTGCATTAAAGTATGCCTAAAACAGTAACAAAAATATACAAGCATTAATTATATTTGCAAATCCAGACAAACTGATAAAAGTTGTGTATTTTTATAAGTTTGTTTTGAAATAGTTTCTTAGTAATAAAAACAACAAGCTAAAGTTTCCAGATTAAACAGACCACAAAAGTGCAATGTATGAAACATAAATACTTCCAAAATAGAAATATTTAAGCATTCTAATCCTACAAATGTTTTAAATAGTATAGTTGCAATTTAACAAGACATATAAAAACATTCATTGCAATTTCATGACTACATATTTCTGATTTCATAAAACCAGTAATAAACTTACAAAATTATAGAAATTGTTCTACAGTATTATTTTTTATACGAAATTAGAAAAATATAATGTAGAAATACTTTTTAGTACTAATGTAAGCAACAAAATTTAACAAAATAACAAGAAGAAACATTGAACTAAACAAAACATTACCTGTTTAAAACATTTTGCTGGAATATATAAAAATGATATATACAGTCGAACCCGCTTAATATCTGTATAAATATATCAATAAATGCATGTAAATATACTATGTACAGGTTTGAACGATATCTTTTATGACTCCTTATGTCTCTGAAAAAAAACCAATTATTACCATGACCCGCTTTATATCACGTTTTCACTAATTCCAAATGGCATGTTTGACTGTATATTATATTTTCATTGTTTTCAAATAGTAATATAGATACTATTTTTATTTAGTAAGTAAGGTATACTGAATTTATGAATTTGATTATATTGATTAGATCCATTTTAGTAAATTAAAAGATGGATTAAATAATCTTGATTGTTAAAATTTACATTATATAATAGTTGCAATTAATATATTAATATATATATATATATATTTATTTAATGCTAAATTAACACTTACTATTTAAAGGTTAGTTATATATAATTAATAAATACAATGATGTTTACTTACCACATGATCTGTGAAATGTGTCCAGGACCAATTTCCCCAAATTCTGCCTAGGTTCCCAAGTTGCTTCAGTTCTGTATTTGTAGTTAAAATATATTATAAAATAAACATAATTTTAGATATTTATAAATAATATTTAACCTATTATTATACTAAATGTGGTTAAAAAAATTATCTTACATTTCAAAACCTGTCCAATTTATTAAATATTGCATTCTTCTTTTTCTGCATTTGATGATTCCATCAATTTCATATTCCATTTCTAAAAAGATATACATAAATAAATTTAGTTAAAAATATAAATAAATGATATGTGTTTAGGGGGTTGATTTGGATTTTATTCTTTCAGAAATTTTTGTACAATATATATTGCCTTAGATACTATATTTAAAAAATGATTGTGAAATATTATATATTATTAATAATTCACATATCAAATTTCATTATATTTTAAATATTATTTGATGATTATATATACAAGTCTATGTTATCAAAAATACATTAAAAAAAGAAATGAAAAATTACATATTTTTAAACAATTGAAAAGGGGGAGTGATATTTCACATTTATAGGCAAAATTATTTGAAATTAATATTACAGGGCCTAGGTGTTCCATAAAAGTGGCAATATTATTAAAAGTAAACTAGATACAATCTCAAAAAATTTATCATTAGTTAGGAAATTAAAAACTATATACATTAAAAAAATGTGAAAGAAAGCAGACTGGAATTCTAAATTAGCTATTAAAATATTGAAAAAATAAACATAGGGTTTGTGTCTAGTCCACAAAAATCAATAAATCAATAATTCTTCATAATATATGTTTATACAAAAGGTATGTATCATAAAGCACTATTTATTACCTATATTTTAATACTGAATTTATAAAGTTATATTCATAAAAATGCCCAAAATCAACACAGACAGTATAGGAAAATTACAATATAAAAAATTCTAAAAATTACCTTTTTTATTTTCTTAAAATTGCAATAATATTTTATTAGTGGATCAATTTTAAAATGGTAAAACGATTTGAAAATGAGAATTCATATCTTTATATCTATTGAATAAAAATTATAAAATTAATTTTTCCAACTCAACCCTCTACCATACTCCTTTATTGGTAAAAAATATCAGCATTATAATCTAAAAGTAAGCTGTGTAAATTAAAATATTTATATTAATCCTGGCAATTCGAATTTTATTAACACAATTTAATACAATTATAAATCATTCACTTTCAAATCAATATTTTAAGTTTTAATTTTATGCTACTTTATTACTTATTACTTTATCCTGTATCATATATATTGGTATCCTTTACCCCACTATGGAAAAAAGCTTAATTTTTAACATGGTAAAAAATTGTGTTTTACCCCTTGGTCTTAAATTACCACTTGGGCTATGCTTTACTCTGCCCTCATGATAATTTTACCCCACAGGGTAAAACATGCTACTTTTTTTACCCTAGTTTCAAAAATTGTCTATATAATATAAATAATGGGAAATATTTTTGAATCACCAGGAATATAGATTAAGATAAATACAGCAGGATAGAACATTTGTGTTGTATTGTACTTATATAAAACACCTTGAATTTTTAATATCATTGTGGGTCAAAACATGGGGTGTTTTACCCCACTATGGAAAAAAGTCAGTTTTAGGATCAGGAATGTCACTCATACATATAATCTTAGGTTCAGTTTTGGATTAGGTATAGACCTTCCTTAGGGTAAGGTAAGTTAATTAATATTTTTATTTTTTAATATTTGCTGCTGGCTTTTAACATTATTTTTTAAATGCTGGTTTTTCTATCTATCAGGGGCTATCTTATGTTTAAACACTATGTTAAATTGTTATATTGATTTGCTTATCAGATTTTTATTTTATTTTAAAAATTTATTTGCACTGTCATAACAATTTGAAAACATTATTTCCTTCTTTTTGTATTTGCAAAGTATCTGGATCCCAAAAATATTAATTTACTATTAACAATCTTCTTTTATTTTATTACATAAAAACTGTGTGTAAGTGACATTTTATTTTAAATATGATACCTCTTTATAGTAAAATAAACATACTTAAATAACAGTTTTTAGTAAAACTTACTTTTTTAACTTCGAATTCCAAAACGAATAACAATTTTGAATTCAGCAAAACGAAACGAAACACTATACAGTGTATAGCCTTTATAACGGCACACTGTATAAAAGGAGAGAGGGAAGAGGGAGTGAGAGATATTTCAACAAAAACAGGCATCAGAACCTCCAAAGAAAACACAACCAAATTGACCTAAAAAGGTCCACACCAACAAAAAGAAAAGTTTATTGAAATTGAGTCAGTAAAACAAAAATGACTAACGAGAATTAAATAATCAAAAAATAGCTTTTTTATATTGAAAACTCAGAGAGAGAGTTGATTTTATTAAAAATTTATACACTACAATTTTTTTACAATATTTTGGTGTTATTTGTTTATGAATATATTATTCATAACAACGATTTCTATTTTCGGTCGTATAATGCATTTGACGAAGTCTCTCTCTCTCTCTCAATGTCTCTCGTCAAAATTATTACAAGACCTTTGAATATTTGTTAATAACTTATTACAGAAATATCTAAATAACTTGAACATTTTAAGAAATAGTTAATTATATTTTTAGGTAATAGTTGAAAGCAGAATATTGATATTATTTTATTTTTAAGTTGCCTTAAAATTGTGTTAACATTGCACGACCTGCGGCAGGTCGTACAATGTTGCGAAGGTCGTACATTGTAGGTTTTTAACTCACGAAGGTCGTGAATTGGTGTGTTTGCAAACTCTCTCTCTCTCTCTCTCTCTCTCTCTTGTTTGTTGGTTTCACTCCACTTATGACCCCCCACCCAGGATCCTCATGTCTGTCAAGCATGATCCCAACAAGTATGACTTCAATCTAGAGAAGGTGAAGCAGTTTGAGAAGCTCTTGATGAACATGGAAGGCCGGCTAATGGACGGGAAAGTCTTTCAGGTAACTAAGGGAACGTTTGTCCAATAGTTGTATTTCGATGAAAGGCTCTCTTGAGAGGAGATATGGGCGTTTTACATGTTTTTGAATCTTGATTCACTGTTGCTAGAACAAGAGCGTCAGTGATTAGCTTGAGAGATGCTAAAAGCTCTAGTCATTAATGCTAAGGAGAATAGGCCAAGGCAAGAACAAGAGCGTCAGCGATTAGCTTGAGAGATGCTAACAGCTCTAGTCATTAATGGTAAGGAGAATAGACCAAGCCAAAAACAAGAGCGTCG
>JAYRBW010113603.1:0-17834 GCA_036023295.1 Invenusta paracnida
ATATTACCTACTACATAGTTCGCTTAGCTTTACTAGCTAACGACCTATTGCCATAGGTCTAGATATATATATATATATTACATATAATATCTACTCTATATCTACATCTATATATGTATAGGTATACATCATAGAAATTAATCAATATATATAAAGCATATAAAGTAAAACAAATGGTATACATATTAATATCTATGATTGTTCATGTTAAATCAAATAATCAATAAATCGCATTATTGAAAGTTTAGATTTTCTTAAATGAATATAATTAGCATTTTTTTGCATCATCCATTAATTATTATTATATTATCACATTATTAATGATTAATATTAATTTTGTGAAATACATTACGATATTAACATAATTAGTAAATTTAACTTATTATAGATTAATTATTTATTGGAAAAATTTATAACTAGAAATGTAGCATTACTTTATTTTGTAGAGCACATTTCGTTTATTTTTAGACTAATTTAATGACATACAACGGTAAGTATTTTGTAATATGTATAGGATTATCCCCATATAATAATTTTTGCGCTTAATAAAAAATAAAAATATTTTGAATAGAAAGTAATCAGATGTGTTATAATCAGCTGAATGTTTATTGTGTACAAGTACCTAAGTACAGTTAATATTCATCAGTAAGTAAAAATAGGTTTCAGGTAATGTTGTGCACATTCTCTTCTTCTTGTACGCTCAATAGTTTAATATATTGCACTTTAACATATATCACGGGTATAAAATGATTACCACTGCTGCAAATAATGTTTATCCTGAAAAGGGAAAAAATATTAAATTAGATAAAATATATAAAATGCATCAAAAATACTTTAGTTTATAGACATATAATTAAAACAAAGTATTTCATAGATCTAAATCATACCTACAACATTTTATTGAACAATAGATATTTTAATAATGTCTTGTAATATTAATATCTTAATAATATCTTTGATGCATATTTTAATAATAAATAATCATATAGTATAATGGATATATATATATTAATATGCATATTTATATAATAGACATGAGGTGCACGTTAAATGTATTATAGAGAACTCAAACAATATAATTATTTGTATTTCTAATAATTATTTGTGCACTTTTTCAAAATATTATTAATTGAAAAAAGGTCAACGAATGTAAAATAAACTGGCATCAAGATATGATAAATTATGAAATTTACAAAAAAATTATAATTATTCAAGTTACACTAAAATTGCTGAGTGAATTTATCTTAGAAAATAATTTATAATTAATGCAATTCATGTATTATCAAAACACCCTAACAAAATCAGATCGAAGTTGGAAGTAGAAGGCGACGTTATAAGGTCATCTTAAGATCATTCTTCAGATGAAAAGAATTGTATCTTTATACGCTGATGGTCTATCAAATTATATCTTACTTTAATCTCGAAACATTTTCTTATAGATAAATATTTGGATTGTTACTTTACATATATAAATCTTATTTTGTTTGGAATTGTACGAATAATTTAGATCTACATTTCATTGAAAATCAACAGAACTATAATATGCATATTCTTTTACTTTATATATAAATGTGACTATTCATAAATATATTTCATATACATACTCTTGCGCTATGATAGTCAATATATGATGTACGTATCGTTTCAATACAGATTTTAAATCAATATATTGTGGCAGCTTAATAGTGAGTAATAACTTTATTATACTTCAGAGTATAGGATAATGTAAAACTTTGGCAAACGTTGCATCCTGAATTTTTCAGTAATATGCGCAACAAAATCAATAGAATATAAAAGAAAAACGGACGTTTATTGTTCTCGGATTGTTTAAACGTCAATTAAACTCTATTATGCAAAGATTAAAGTAATAGAAGCAGAAGGATGCAAAATAATACCTCCTAAGAGAGGTACAAGCAATAGAGTGGTGTTTCGCTTATTTCATGCTATGGCAACCACAGTAGCAGTGTTTGATTTCTGCTTTAGTCGCAATAGTAAGAGTTTATCGGAGGTAATCTCAACGTTCACTTACTGAAAAGCGATTGGAAAGTTTGCCCGGTGGTAAATTATCTGACAGTACGACACTTCTCGTCTGAATTGATTCTTCTCCAAAAGCACTGGAGTTTGATGGACTGAAGGAAATGGGAGTGGACGCGGTAATAGTTAAACAACAATTGGGTATCTACTCTTAGATCCACACTATTATCCGCTTTGTATTGTTGGAAAAATATATCGTATCACTGGAAGTTTGAATTATACATAAATCAATAGTACCTATCGAAATAAAATTCTTATTAACACTTTAGTCTTCATAATGTAATAATTTGTAAACATCAATAAAATAACTCACATTGTTATTCCCTTTTATTTATTTAACTTATAAAAGCATAAACTATAAAGAAATTATAATTCGTCAAGAAGTATGAAGTCGCGGACAACGCATAATCAATGTATTAAAACAATTGCGTTGTCCTCGTATGAAGCTTTGAAAATATTTTGACAAATATTATTGTCAATTTTCTTTCCAAAATTAGAGTAGAATTATAATTATAATTATAATTATATAAATATGACTATTTTCCTGAAATTGAAATATACGAGGATATCTATTAATACGAGAGAGCAAAGCAATCGAGTTTTAATATACATAAATCCGAGTATAGAAATGTTTTTTTCCAATGAAGAATCGTAGTTTTTTTCAATGTATCTATATTATCATGCTAATATACTCATATATCAAGGTAGATGGGTATTTGTATACTTACAACAATTCTATGAATTTGGAATGATTATAGCATTTAAAGGTATGAAAATTCAAAATCTTCAGATGCTTGCGCATCCTCAGATTTAGAATTTTTATACCTGCAAAAGCTATAATCATGGATTTTATTCAAGCGCATACTTAATTATACTGACCAAATTTGATTTTTAAAATATGCTTTTGCAGTTATTCATTTAATTAATATTCGAAATTGGTTGAAGTAATTTGCGCAAGTTTGGTACACTTTCGAAACTTCCCCTGGGTGGTGCATTTAGTGGAGAAAGCACAAATCAAGTGAATCTTCTGTCGGCAGCAAGCATGTGACAGTACACAATGTACAACAGTCCTATTTTTCAAGTATCTCTTCTATGCATACGATCGGCAATTAATCGATATTTGAGCAGCAGTCCAGTCAGAGAAAAATCAACATTGTAACTGACGAAGAATTTACTGGAGCAAACAAAATTTTAAAGGTAAAGGTTGGACAATTCATGAAAAATGGAGGACAACAGCATCATTTTAAATCCATTGAAAAAGCGGAAAATTGAAAGAATACTTCAAGAAGACGGATCCGCAAACTCTGCAAGAAGAAATAATTTTCAATATCTTGTACTATTTTGGAATACGAGGGCGAGAAATATTACGCAGTTTGATGACCTACTCTATTGCATTTCAGAAAGATGCCAGTGAAACGGAATATGCACTTTTTAGTTGATGGATATAATAATATTAATAAATAGGCTTTATTGGATAATGACACATGTAGACAAACGCTACATTGAGTAAACATAGAGTATACATAGAGTAAAACACTGCAGTAGATAATGGCTTATAAAAGGTTATAATGGAAATAAAGCTTATAATGCTTATAAAGTTTATAATGCTTAAATGCGTATAATGGTTTTTATGTGCTAGTATATTTCACCAACATAATAAGTTTTACAAATCAGCTACTTGTTATATGCAAAATTTATTGAGTCACCTTACTGGTAAAAGCAAAAACTGTATTATATCAACCCATTGATCAAATCTGTGGAAATCTACATCAATATATTATTATTTTTCCTCAAATAAAAGTGTTGTCTCATATACATCAACACTTATAAAATATTTTCACTTGAAACTGTGGAACATATTTATATTAATATATAAATAAGAATATTATATATATTTGTATAATCAGTTTGAAATTGTTAGATAAAATGTAGCGTTTATAAATGTGTTTACTGTAATATAACTAAGACAATATGACTTTATTAAATCATTCAACATAAACATAAATCTATGTTCATTGGTATACTCAATTTCTATTTCATTAGAAGAAATTTCATTGGATAGTTTTGTTTGCTAAGAATAGTATTCTTACAGCAAAACTTTTCTATACAATTCTTCTTAGTATTTCCATTTCACATTTCATATGAAATGCTTATTACAATTCAATAATTTATATTTATGCAGAATTTATTCTAACAACTCATACCTATACATATTATCGTTAAGCGTCCAATTATTTCATTCTTGAAGAAAACTAATATAAATCCAAATGTCTATGCACGTCACATTAAAGGATTAATTATGACGGAAGGTATCTACAACATTTCTTTTCAGTATTCTCAGGATAATATCACCAGTTCAGATAACCCCACTTCAGTCATTTCTAAGAGGCTACAACCACAACGTAAATTGCCCAAAACTGAAGTAACATCTTGCTGTCATAGATTTTTTGAAAAATTGAACCAGATCATTTTTGTGATTAATCGTGAACTCAACTGGTTCTGTTCTCACACCAGCTTACGTGCTCTTCCCAGAGTTTCTAAGGCTGTGAGCCCACAAGCCCGTATTTTCTGGACGACAATATTTATCATTTTACTGAGCTCCGCGGTAGTCTGCCTCTATTTTCTCATATCCTCATTTCTCCAATTTAAAACCAGTTTCGAAACCCAGGAGGAAAAAAAATTCAGCCCATTTCCTTCGATAACAATCTGTCCGCATCGACCTCTTTCCAAATATGGCGAAAAACTTGTCAACGACCACACGCCTAAGTGGTTTGCCGATCAGTATTCAAGGTGGGCTCAGCGTTACATGAAATCGCACCACGAGGAGAATAAGGGCGTAGATGCTAGTAGGAACCCTCTCCCTTTAGGTTACCCAGGGTATAGTCAGTATTTTCAGCGTTTTAAAGTGAACGAAATACCGATATATACACCAAAACAAAAAAATTTACTTTTCGAATGTCGAGTAAATACTGGATCATCTATGGGACTAACCAGTATTGCAACCTGGGTCGACTGCATACAGAATAAAGCTAAAATTGAACGGATTGTTAACAGTCAGCATTTTCTGTGTTACACGATTACTTTACAGGACCTCATTCTAAACACAGCCAATGGGATTAGTATCACCCTTTTCTTGGAGAACTACATAAATGTCACAGTTGGAGATTCTCCGTCCTCCCTACTTCATTGTCAACAGTGCATGTCTTTATTACCGGAGACATGGCGTCAAGGTGCGCGTGTGGTGATACATCAGCCAAAAACCAGCCCAGACATCGCTAAAGGTATAGATCTTTCACCTGGATCAATTAATGAAATAACATTCGACACTGTATTCACTTCATATATGACTCCGCCCTATGGTGATTGCACAAACGACATTATTAAGCGTGATATCGAAGCCAATAACATCACTTACAACTACACAATTGAAGCGTGTGAGCAGCAACAATTGCAAAATTTTATTCGCAATAAATGTGGTTGTATCGACGCCACACTTCCAATGAAGAAGACCGATTATGATAATCCCATTTACTGCGAGAATTGGCCATGGGAGGAGATGAATGCGAATATAACAATCGAGAACAAAGTTATTAACAGCTCGCGTTGCCTTCTCAATGCCAAACTAGCCTATGATCAGAGAAAGTACAACCACTACTGTGAAAAACCTTGTCAGCGGATCACCAACACCATAAAGACCTCCTCAACAATCGGGTTTCGGCGCAGTATGCTCCATTACCTTTACATGCGTCTACAGAATTCGAGTCGTATTAATGGTCCAATTTCCAGTATCGAGAAATTCGAAACACTCGCTGCCGAAAAAAACAGCACACTTGATGCAGCGACTGCGTTGATGCTCGCGCGGGACTTCCATGATTCTTTCATCGTTGTCGACATCAAGCGGCTCGACTTCTCTCCCCAAGTGATAAAAGAAAGGGAGGACTTTAAACTGTATAATCTGCTCAGTATGATTGGGGGTGTGTGTTCCCTCTTCCTTGGCTTTAGTATTTTCGTATTTTTCGAGCTCGGTGAGGTTGTTTATTACATCATTCGTGGTGTGTTCCTCAAGGACAGTCGACCACGTGCAGCAGAAGAGCGAAGAAAGACGAAGCGGGAGCACAATCGGCAAAGGCAGCAACAGGCTGCAAAGCAGTATACGGAGACCTCTTTACCAGCAACGGAAGAATCGGTTGTGACAGGGGGTATTGCGTCTGGGGCGGCAACTGTGGGACCAAGTACACCCGATGTGCTAGCGAAGTATAATCCTTATCCGCTGAAACTGACCATGTTTAACTTAGAGAGAAGCAGTGTCAGCTCAAGGATTCCACGAACTCGATCACTAGATAATTTTGCCTCCATTGAAGCTATTGGGAGTCTGTAATACCTAGCGCTACTGCAAACAGTTAAATAGATAAGAATAATTTTAGTTAATATGTAACAAGTATTCCAATATAATATGTAGTATAAATAGTTCGTAATCCTGTGTTAAAAGTCTATGGATATGCTATTATTCAGTACAGATGCACGTCACAGTTATATATGTATATATGAGAATCCAACCATGATTACCATAATTTTCAATTGATAAATATTCATTGAACGAAGACTTGCATGTGTGGAATTTTAAATTTATAATTCAATTCAAATTTCACGCAGAATGGGAAAGTACTCAATAATATCCAAGTTTGACAAGAGAACAATTAGTTGTGTTATCAGGAATAGAATTTAATCTGAAAGTTAATAAAATTGTGAGAATTGAGAATTGCGTATTGCTTTAGAAATTAACTACAATGTACCAGAAAACTTTCATTGGGCGTAAGTAAATTATAAATACGTAATTATCAACTAGCAATCCAACGGTCTGGTCAACCAAGTTTAAAAAAGACGCCATGCATGAAAAAATATAGATTCATATATAAATTTAAATCAAGCTATAAAGCTGGTACATTAAAACAAATCTCAAAACCGGCACACATTGTTATACCTAAAAAATGTGGGTTTCCAAATTTGTGGGACATTTGAAATGAATTCTAATAAACAAAGCCAGAAACAAAAACAGATATAAAATCATCACTTAATGATTGAAAAACATCAAAAATTATAATTATGTCAACATTACTGCTACACTTTTTTACCTACAATCAAATTTGATGAGCATGTGTATTGATAATAACATGCACACAGATTTAAAAAAAATATATATGTATATATACATACTCATGGGCATCGGTTGATGGTAGAAAAACTAACGCATATATTTGCATTTAGTTATAGAGACAGTATGAAGTGAATTTACCAAGCATAACTTCTCAGTATAACTTCTTATATATTACGATGCTGATCGTAAAAAAGAAGTTATTCTCATAGAAATGTTTTATAATTTGTAATGTAATACGATAGTCACAATAATTATTCAGTCAATAATTACACAATTTGGGATGTTATAACAAATGTTCGACTTAACCAACATTTACTGTTGTGACCGCTTGCAATCACTTTTCTAAAAGTATTCGATTTATATGATTATAAAACTTAAACTGTGATATTTAATTACTTTATATGCAAACTCTCGTATTTTGGACCCATAGCGCCCCATAACCGCATTTAAAATAAAAACTATAATTACAACATTGCATGGCAACCACACAATAGCACATATAGCACCCACCTATACGCAGTATTTCATATTTTTCGCATAGTATGTATATAAAATAATACCTATATTGTATATATTTGCATTATGAATGATCGGCGCCCAAATTTATGCAATGACCTCATTTTCTAAATAAAATATGCAGAAAATCATTACTGTTGTACTACTATTTTTAGATGTATAATATATGTATATGGTAACTTATCATTTACACTTTATAAAATGTATTCTGTAGTTATCATTAATGTTAAATTATTATATATCCGTTGATTATTTCACGTAACAAAGTTTTTAAATCAATTTTAAAAATATTAAAAATGATTCATACATATAAATAATTAATTAAGTTTATCATATTATACGCTAAAACTTAACGCTTACAATTTGCCAACAAAACTTATTACGGGCAAAATTATGTTTTTCACAAAATTATATATTTTTTTTATTTCCGCTGCAGTTAATAATACAGATAATCGTTCAGTTCTTAATTTAATATATGAACTATGCAAACATTTATCAAATCGGGAAACTTTTTTTCCTTTTCCTGACCTACTTTATAGTGTGAATTTATTCTTATCTGTTTATAAACTAATAAAAAAGGTTTATGCTTCCAAAAATTGATTCTTTACAAATTCTTAAAATTTGCCGATAAATCAAACGCAAAACTAAATGATTTTAAGTATAATGTAATCCAATATAATGTATAACTTCGTCTGCAGTATGCAGAATGCAATAAACGAATTAAGGGAAAGAGTAAAGTTAAATATCTGGGAAATTCGAGGAAGCTTTATACAGAGTAAGTTAATACGTTTCTCCGGAGTTGTTGCTCCCCTGCTAATGGCGGTAAACAAAGATCTGAAACAATTTTCACCTCTATAACATTTGTAATACTAATCTGACACTTTCCCTCCAACACAATCCTCTAAAATGTCTAGAATTATATTTAAAGTTAATACATACTTATATAATATTTCATGAATTTTTATGAAGTTTTCTTCTTTTTATACAGTAAAGTAATACAGAGTATATGTAAATATATATGAAGTATGTTTTTTTATATATATAACGTTTAAGTGAAAAACATACACAATAAGATTATAGGCATAGAAAAGCAAATTTAATGTGAAGATGAATATGTAATATAATTACTTAATATATTAAGGTAATAATGTAATAAAGATATACATACAGCTTCATCATTATTCTTTTATATTTTAAGGGTTATTAATTATGTTTGTATTCAACTTCTGTCTATGCCTAATGCTAGAAAATCTGAAAAAGACGAATTATTAAAGTATTATAAATAAAACTTCGTATGCAAACTATATACGTTTTTAATAATCATAAATAAAAAATATTTCTTTCAAATCTTCCATTCAACTTCAGTAAATATATATTAATAATAATATAGTACCTACATATTACGTACAAAACTTATAAATTATTATTATTAATAATAAAATTGTTATTTAAACAAATATATGATTTAATCTATTTATTTAATTTATTTTTTATGTTATTAAAATTATTTAAAATTAAAATAAATAATACATTTTTGGCATTAATTCACTAAAACTGACAATATTTTGAACAAATAAAAGTAAAATTTTGTGATTAGCTTCCCATTTATTTTAAATGTAGATTTTGCTATACATACAAAATTATACATATTATATACCCATAATTATTGCGTGTAATTAGTATTAATCTATTTGAGAAACTTAACGTCGATATCTGCATATTGAATATATGGATATATATCTCCATCATTAAATGGCTCTTTGATTAAATATCTTCATAATTAAATGAAAACAAATACCGATCATTTCTAACTTTTTGAAGACACGACATACAACTATAATCAGTAAATAAATTTAATAAACAGTTGCCTTACTTCATTCAATCAATTGTATATTTCATACTATTTTTAGCAAACAATCCTCTGAATAATATTCCATTGTAATTCAAACGAGTATTTACAGATCTGTTTTATATACTTCATCATTAATTTTTCATTATGAGAAAGAAATCAACGCGACATCTATCGTATATAATATATATATATTGCGTATATTGTTTTGAGAACAATACACATAATTATATTTTTAGTTATTTCAAAATATATTTTGATAAAATTTTAAGGTAAGCATTTAAGGTCTTTCTTTTTTATTGAGTGATTTTATATTCTAATCTAAATTATATGAATAAATTACTTCCCAACTCAATATCACGTTTTAGGTTACTCAAGGGTTATCTAAATTTTTAAACCCATAGAAATAGATTTTGAATGTAAACATTATTCATAAACTTATTATATTACTTTGTATTTTATTTTTAAACATTCATATTATAATTTATATTCAATAAACCGCTTTTACTTAAAAAAAAACTACCCAATTACTCAGGTATATAGTTGTGGACTTATTCAAATTTTGTATTCAAGTTTGAAATAAAATGTTTGAAGCTAACATTTATGATTACACTGAAGTAATACGTAATCGGGTGTCACTATATAGAACTCACATTTCTCATTGTCTTGATCGGGTATACAGTAAAAATCAAAATTAGGTAAAAGTCACATTATAATATTCATTTTATACGACAAATTTGAAGACATTTATAAGAAATGGGTTCATAGGAAACGTTTACATAATTGTTTAATAATATTTATTTACAAATTTGTACCGGTTTCAATTTAGAACTTAAAATTTATAAAATATATTTTATAATAATAGAAAGAATTAAACTATTGATTGATACTATCAATTAGTAAAATAATAAAATGTCTTATTGTTATAATACTTTATTATTATTATATAAACACTATATATTATATATTACATATAGTTGCCAATCAGAGAAGTAGAAAATGTTAAAATATGTATAGTTAAAAAAAAAATTTTTCATATAAAACGTTCTTGTTTATGAAAATAAATACAAGTATTTGAAAAGATTTCAGTCTTTTGAAGAATGCATGGTTAAATCATACTTTTGAAAGCGAATAATCTACATACAAGGATTCATAAAATGACTTATAAGGTAAGGAATATTTATTTGAAAATGAGTTACTAAGCTGGTGTATAAGTATTATTTTCGCTTGACTTAACCTTGTTAGTTTACTTTAATATACACGACAGTAGATTTTCACATCTTATAAAATGTATTTATTTCAGTGAATGTATCAATAAAAGCAGTATGGGTGTATATATGTATACCAATATTTGATTATTGTGTTCTAATTCTAATGAAATTTTGTTATAAACGAGTGGAACTAATTTTCACATTGCCTTTTTTGAACTTTTTCAAATACTATCGCTTTCGCACGATTTCAATGTTCAATGTTTACCAACAAAATAGAAGCCAATAGAAGCTAAATATATAAGAAACTGCTTCCATTAGTAGGACATGGGTATACATGTGAGCACAGTTTGTTTGCTAACCTACCAGAAGCAAAGCTTTTCTTAATGCTAGAGTTTAGGGAACAAATATATATGTTTATATATATATATATATATCAGTAGGTCTATTAGCTAAAATGTATTGATCAACGAACCTCAAATTCAATTTGTTTGTTTTGTCCTCCGTCAATTTATTCATAAATATTCATATTTTTGCTAGTATATTCGTAGGTACTCGTATAGATATATGCCCTGGTATTTCTAACTTAAAGATTTTTAATCTACATGTAGAATAAAACCTTTTCGTTGATATTTTACTGCTGTAGTTAAATGCTTCACCTAAGTATATAGATAAGCTGATTCTAAATAATTGCATAGGAAAATACAGAGATTTGTAGCAATTAGTTCGATTAATGCTGACACCAATTTTGTTTTAATAATTGCATACATCACATATATCTAATTATTATAAATGAAAAATTATAAATTTCTAAAATAAACTTCGATTTTAGTTCAGTTGGTATTATGTTTATCATTAAAGTATGTAAAGATATATTTTCGTTCGAACTTAATAATTTCTCTAAAATGTAAAATTATAGTAAAGAAGTAATTAACTGGGTTTAATTAATATATACATTTTAATAAATAATACATGCAATATCTTGGTAGGTAGTATTTTGAGTTTCAAATCGAAATTTGCATTATCAATATGTCATTTTATGATAAACACAGGTAAGACAATATTCATAAACAGTTAATTAAGGAATAATTCTAAATTAAGTATCGATCGATAGTTGCATAAATTAAATACGAATTCCTACTTTTCCTATCAGCCTTTGATATTATTTAAATTAACTTTTTATTCGAAATACTGCATAAAATAATTTATTATATTAAAGTAATTTATCTTATACCGTTAATAGATTATTCTTTCTTTAGTATAAATCACTTTCATTGAAATGTTTATTATAAAAAACTTAATAATTTTAAAGAAAACTCAAAATAATATACATATATGAAGAAGAGTCTATTTTTATCACCACAAGATTTCTTGTTTTTATGCAAAACTCCATTTATTTTTTAGCGTCTGCCTTAAGTCAAAATCTGTATAATTAAATACATCGGTGAAAGATATTTTTGAAACTTCAATAGAAAGTACATCATTATATTATATAGGATTATACATATATATATATATTGACATCTAAAAAGGATAAATATTATTTTATAAATTTGAAAACATTCCTTTATTTACAATATTGCTCGTTTATGTGAAAGTATTGTTTGTCACAAATAAATAAAAATGTAGATATATTAAAATCCTTCTCAAATTTATATATTAAATTAAATCTCCTTTTATTATATACCTACCTAAAGAGATTTCTGATTGCTTTTTATTTGTTAAGAAATCTTGCATGTCTATTATAAGGTTATCACTATTCATAGATTTTGTCTCAGGAAGAACAGAAGTATACACAATTTGTGAATTGAATTAATGAATAATTAATAGTCTGTTACTATAGTGACTAGTAAAAATTCAAATAGTTTACTGTAGAGTATGGATCTTGCGCAAAGTGCTAATAAAATATGCGAAAGAGTTTTAGTACCACATGTACTTACCACTCTACAAGATTTCCTTTTATTAAACAGATAAATATCCCTACGAAATTACTGATAAAACGGACAATGTAACAAATTTTAAAACTGGAATAATATAATTACTAACTGGAAATTCATTTCTAAAAATCTATAAATTATATTTTATTATTATTATTATTGTTATTATTATTAAAAGCGATCATCAAAATTTGAAAATAAAATATCTACACTCTAATATTAGAGTTTTTCAACAATGTATTAAGTTATTTGTATCAAAATATGCACCCACTATATACTAGCACCTCCACTACGCAAGTATTTTATTTATATGCGTTAAAATATATTAAATGCATATTTGAGTAGATATTATCAAAAATGTCTCAACTATACATACATATGAGTATATTTATTTTAAAATGATTACTATCAACTATTTAATCACTTCCTCGTGATTACTGTGCAAGCTCGTAAACCATTCGGCTGCTGGCCCCCATGCTAGAAGTGAAATCATTTAATCACTTTAAGCTTTTATTGTTCAATGCAGTCTCATACTACTTTGAATTAGGGTGACAACACCCCTTCTACACAGCAAAGAGAGAAATAAACCAATAGAGATATAATTAGCGCAAAGGATGGCTCAGCATATAAGGTAAACATGAATTGTGCGCCTGCAGCATCTAGACTATGTACAGCTGATGAGATCAAATAAGATCGAAACCGGTTCTATTCATTCTCATCATGTGTTAGAAGTTATTGGTAATTTTCTAATATCTAATATCTAATATATCTAATATCAATATCTCGATTTTCTTTAATATTACTATATTAATACATGTCAATATATATGAGTTTGGGTAATTCTAATCGTACCCGCATATGTACATATCTTGACCGACGGTGATAGATTTTTGCAATTTATTATTTGAGTATATTTTTGCAATATTTTAAAGACATACTTCAATGACAGAATGAAAACGAAATAGCGTGACGCAATTTAGAATAGATTACTATGTATTTTATGGAATAATAGCAATTTTAAATTTTCCAGCTACGTTTGTGCTACTTCTATAATAAAGTAAGTATAATAATAATAATGTTTATTGAAAAATAAAAACTGACAGTAGTTGATGAAAAAAGATATAATAGGTTATAATATGTAAGTATAACAGAAAGTTAAATAGTCTTGTTGCAATATATCATTCTTGGTATTATTATTATTATTATTATTGATAATACCTGCAGGTTTAATAACATGTTATAGCATATATGTGTTACAAAAAGTTAATTAGTGTTGTTGCAATATATCATCTTTGATATGAAGTTCTTAAGGTTGTGTGGTTTTGCTGTACAGATTTGATAGCTTGTTTGTTTTCCGCAGTTGATACTTGGTATTCTTGATTTCTGATAGCAGAAAGTGGAGTTTGTGACTACTATTCCTAACTATAGAATTAAATAAGTTAGTCTCTAGTTTTGCTGTTAAAATTGTGATTGCTGCCGTGTCACTTTTGTAGTATCCCCATTTTTTCGCTCATTTAACAATATTGTTTAGTCGTTCTCTTTCTTCTTTAGTTGTAAATCCCATCCAGGCCTGTGAGGCATACACGATTTTAGGTACGACCATGGCCTGGAACACGTCCTGGAGGTTTTCGGTGGTAAGTCCTTTCGATAGTAGGGATTTTAGGTATTAGATTATTTTGGAACAAGATGCAATTATGACCGAAACATGAGGATTAAACGATAGTTTTGAGTTGAGAGTGATTCCCAGGACTTTCATTCCAGTAACACGTTTGATGTGTGACAGTGGTGGTATGTCGGACCGCGTTCTGGGTCTTGTGAAAGGGATTTAACAGATTTATTTTCATAAAGGGTAAGGTTGTTTTTGCTTGACCATCTATGGATGTTATCCAGCTCTTCTTTTCTTTGTTTGTAGTTTGTTCTAGGCATAATTAGGTACGTGTCGTCAGCGTATTGCAGTAGTATGTTCTCATTATGGATCGTTTTAAAATCGGAGGTAACGATAGTGAAGGCTATAGGTCCTATAGCGGATCCTTGAAGTACACTGGAGTTTATGGTAAGGTATTTGGATTTGTTACCTTTAAATGTCGTGCAATGCTCGTGCCCTTGGAAGTAGTTGACTAGCCAGTTATATACGTTGTCTTGCAGTTGAAGCTTGGATGCTTTATTGAGGAGTGCTTAGTGCTTGACCGTGATAAATACTTTTGTGAAATCAAGAGCAATAACTATGACCTTGCTGTCTGTAATTCCAGAAGAGATGTGATAACGTGGAGGAAAGCGATGAGAGCTGCTGTAGTATAAGCCGTTGATAGAAATGCATATTGATTCATGAGGTCAAGTGATGGTGAAATGTTTTTCAGTGGAAATAAATATTAATTTATTTGTAGCCATAAAAGAGACTCATAATTTATCGATTTTTTATAAATATATGCAACGTTTTGATTATCTGAATTTATTTGTGCGACATTTCATATCAATAAACAAAGAAAACGGTGTTGATAACAGTATCGATAACAATTGTTATCGCTTCGTAATCTAAACAATTATGCAAACGAACGAAGAGTAAGCTAGAGAAACAGTGAAACGATCGGGACATGCAACTGATGCGGTAAAAATCATTGGCAAATGGTTAAAAAATCAATAATTGCAACAATTTAGCTAAAATTGTTCGATAAATGTTCGCCCATATTTATAAATTAGTAAATTACTTTTTAATCATTTGATAAACATTACTTACCTATTGAAATGTAATAATGTTTTACCTATTTTTACAAATTTACCTATTTACCCTTTACAAACCATAGAAATAGATTGTCCGCGCTCTCTCTTACGAAGCTAAAGCAAAGCTAAAACAAATATCTATTTCTATGGATTCGAACAGAGCATAACTTATTGTTGTAAACAGATTTGTCTGTAATTAGTACTTTATTATGTGAGTGAATAATTTGATGTTGAAGGAAGGCAGCTATGCGGAATATTTAGTGTAGAAATGTAGGCTATGTCTTCTTCATAAGACATTGACTACATTTGCCGTATAAACTAATGTACAAAACTGTATGATACATAAAAGGGTATGATTTACTTATACTACTACGAATTTCATCTTCGCTTAAACAATAACGAAGCTTTCTGCGAATTGATTTTTCATTGCCTGCATATATACATAAATACCTACATAATATCCGTTGTGACATATTTTGTAATAGTATTTCTTTAATGAGCAGATATTTAGGTAATCACGCAGTTCTTTTGATTAACGATAATAAAAGAAAACAGACTGAAAAGTATACACACCCAGTTTTATATAAAAAGAGAATTCCCAAGCGTCGTTAACGAAGCGCGTTCATTGTTTTGAAACTCCTTTTGAAACTGTTAATGTCTCTGTGTTTTGCTCATAGAATATAAAACAACGAAAGCCAAATATAGCAAGACAAGCTTAATATTCTGTACATTACAAAATAATTAAGTAAAAACAGGTAGGTACATATCTTGTCTAATGCATACCCGAAAAACTCCAGAAATTAATCGATTTGCTAAAAGTGTATATAAAAATATTTTATACTTCATTTTGGAGAGAAAATTCCAATATGAACTTTGTGATGACATTTAGCAGAGCTTTTATTAAAAATATATTATTTGATTGGAACGTCTGTTATAGTAAGATACATAAAAAGTTAATCGATTTCCTTTTTCTAAAAATGTATATAACAAATCAAACAGTTTAAAGATAAACAGCACGACTGTTGAAATGAACTAAATCAAAAACTAATTCTGGCATACTACTTTAAAACAAGATGGAATTTGTTTTTGGAGTTACTTTAGCGTAGATTCTCTAGCATTGTACATGCTGAGCTTACAGAAGCGGAAACACTCGTATAAACCCGTATAATAGCAGAAGAAGACTGCAAACTTATCTGTATATAGCGAAATAGCATATATATGGAGTGATTCTTCACCGGTTTATACAACTGAGATAAAGCAGTGATATTGTAAAGTTATCGGCTTTCGAGAAATATAGCTAGAAGCAATTCTAAGCAAGCTTCTTTGTATCGCTCTTTAAGTGGAAAAATACTGTTTAGAATAAATAATAGGTACGGGGTGTTTTCGTATCCATGACAAAATCAATGTTGTTATCTTCGATTCCATATTGAGATAAAGATATTTGAGAGCAAGCACAAATATAAGGATTTGATGAACAAAAAATAGTTTTCATTCAATTATTTTAAACTAGCATCTACAATTTCATCAATAAAATTAAACAATAAGAAGTTTTTTTAAAGCTTCTGTTATTATACCAGTGTAGCATTATTTTGCTGATGACCGTTGCAAATTTGACTAAATTATATAAATATTTATTTACATTTTTATATAAGTAACTTATTGATTCTACAATTTGGTTATATTAACTGAAATGTTTTTCTTTACAGATACTGAATGCATAATAATATCCTTTATATTAATATACCTGGCGCACCTATCTTGTGATAATTAGCCTCATTTATGTAGATATATACAATTATCCGCCGTTATATTATTATAATTATTTAAGTTTGATAGTTATTTTTTGTATAATTTTTGGTATTATATTATTTTTAAATAGCTTGCAGGGGAAGTTATTAGCCATAGCCTAAAATAATATTATATTCAACAGTTTATATTTGTTTAGAATATGAGACAAGAAAACGACATAGTATGATTTCTTTACGAATACACTGACTCAACTGTAAAGAGTCTCTTTTTCGAGTTTATTTCACTTTTAATCTGCAGCTTGCTAATGTTCTAACATGCACCTCAAATTACGCGTATAAGTCAGTTTATCTGATTCTTAGGGAGTCAGGAACAAGATTTCTCTTCAATAATTATTATCACTTCAAAATCTGGAACGGTATCATCTAAGAATTGTGTGTTGCAACATATTAGTGTTAATAATGAAATGACACAGTTCTCTGAAATAGATTCTTTTGGTAAGCGAACTATTCAACTTTACACGTAAACTACATCTGTGACTCCATGTCACAAAAATTAGAACACATCTTTGTTTTCTCTCTCTCTCTTCCTCCCCTCTCTCTCTCTCTTCCTCCCCTCTCTCTCTCTCTCCCTCCCTCTCTCTCTCTCTCTCTCTCTCCCACTCTCACTCA
>JAYRBW010113614.1:0-17832 GCA_036023295.1 Invenusta paracnida
GGAGCGTTGTCCTGTTGGAACACCCACTCATCACCGTCCAGGGTCTGAAGGTAAGGAATGTAGTGCTCCTGAAGGATCGCCTCGTACTTTGCACCTGTCATTGTTCCATCTATGACGACAAGAGGACCTCGTCCATGTTGAGACACACAACCCCAAAACATCACCTTCTGGAGAAATGGCCTGTGCGAAGCGGTGTGGGCATCTAATATTGGAGATCCGTGGAGCCGTCGTACGTACTGACTGCGCGCCACTGTGATGTCAATTGACGTTTCATCAGAGAATATTACGTTATTCCACTGAACGGCGGTCCACCTTCTGTGCCGATTTGCCCAGTTGAGACGAGTACGCTTTCTGGCCAGATTGAGTAGTGGAGCTTTGACTGGGCGGTAGGCGACGAGTCCACTCCGACGTAAGGACCTCCGTATCGAGCTCAACGAAACACCAGCTGATGTTGGCACCTCGTTTTGAATCTGCCTGGCTGTCAAGCGTGGATTTCTCTTTGAAGCATTGGCTAAACGACGATCAGAGTGCCTGTCGATCACCTTCTTGGCTCCACATCGACCTCGACGGCTGCTCTCATAGCTCCCTGTGACTTGGAAATGTTGGATGATATCGTGAACTGTCGTCTTCAAAGTGCAACATAAATTGGCGATCTTACGTTCACTCACATTGTTTTGGTGGTGGTGTACAATTAACTTACGTACAGGTACCGGAGTATCCATAATCGCATAAACTTCAAATTATAAATACTGCACAGCACTGTATAACTGTTTAAAAAATATTTCCAAGAAAAATGGAAATTCCAAAGTTATATTTAGGAAGTTACGTCATGTTCTATAATTAGACTACCTAATAATTATTTCTGTCCACTCAGTTAAATGTTTTTCTATACTTCTGTATTTCTGTAATTTAAAGTGGTCGGATTAAACTGACTGGGACTGTATATTTAGGTTGTGCTTGTGTAGCCATGATATGAATTGTAATGATAGGAATCAATAATCAGATTATGTCTGTCTGTATGTAAGTATATGCCTGTGAGTGTATGTTTATATATACCTGGTAGAGATGTATGTAGATAGTACATTCAAATCAAATAAATATGCACAGAGCAGGGGTGCATTAAAAATAAGTAATTACTTGACATATAAATTGCTATGAGCAATGCTTGTATGCTACAGGATTTATGCCAAGCAATGCTTGTTTTCTGAGTGGAAAGAGTTAATGAAACAATATTCTTTTTCATAAAACATTTTTATATCATCTGGATAGATCAGGAATTGTTAATGATTGACTTATAGAGTAAAAACAATATCTATATTCTTTTTAACTCCAAATAAATATATCAATTTTAAATAATTATATCAATTTAAGCAAATTAAAAGTGAAAAATATGAAAAGTACATTTTATTATCTTTAATTTAAAACCAAACAATATGTATTTTAATATATTGATAGTAACAACAAATTTTATCAAAAATACCTGCTTAACACAAACTCCAAGTCTAATTGCATACAGATAATCTTTATATAAAATAAAATGCAAGCTATGTACAGATACTTCTGGATATACATACATTTCTCAATTTGAGATTTTGAGAATATGGAAATATTTGAGATCAATACATATTTGAAAATATAATAAAATTCCATTTTTAATGCAGTAAAATTTAAAAAAGATAACATTTTCAGAATTCACAAAAATTGATTGAAAATTAATTGTTTTTGATGTCATTTCATATAGGTAAAACAGAACAATTTCTGCATCACCATTTGAAAACTATTAGAATTCTGAAATAATGTATACTTTATCTTATATCATCATTATCATCATCAATCCATCAAGGCATGTGCTGTCTCTTAGTGAGCCCATCTATGGTATATATATATCACTGTTAAAATTTTACCCATGAATCCAATTTGGCTTTTAAAAACTCAAATAGTTTCTGAGATATATAAAGGTTTAAAATGACATTTTATATGGAAGACATTTATGCTTCCCTTTTAATACCTTCAAGAACTAAAACCGAAATTATATTTCGACAGGTGCATCCTCAATTGCTGTACTTAAAGTCTATGGGCATATTTATAACAAATTAGTGAAATTGCTAATTATTATGTTAATCAAATTTGTTTGAATAACAATTATATATATATAGTGTATTATTTTAATACTTTAAATACAATAAAACTTTAAAAGTTATTAAAAAAGATAATCGAAAGACAAATTATGTTTTAAAAATGTATAATATTGTGAAATAATAATTATATACTAATTAAATGTATTTCCAAAAAAATAAACATCTATCAAATCGTGTAAAAGTAAACTTAGTTTTTTGCAATCCTCTCAGTCAATTTGATTTAAATATATCTTATTAATACAACCCCTGTCCTTTATTCTTATTATATACTCGTATCTCATTTTATTGTTTAAATAATTTTTTAAATTTATGGTTTATTGTAATATTATTTGATATAATATCAATATCTGGGAACATATTTCACCAAAAAACATGCCTATTTTTTCTGCGTTTTATTATTTCAAACAAAGTTTTTATTGTATACTCTTCTATCCTATCAATTCAACTTTTTAACTATCCCTCAATATATATTGTGTAACTGATATTCGGTTAGTGTTATAAACAAGCAAAGACGTTTAATATACTACCTAGACTAGACATGATAATAGAAAGAGAGACAAAATATATGTAATTCTTCGGCTGACATCTCAGCCAATCATAAATAGACTATAACTATGGAAATTTTAAAGGCAAAAGGAAGCGTACATAAACTATAAGGCAAAACTGTGCATATTTTTATTATTTAAGTTATACTCCTATAAATTACATATGTTATAGCTGACATTCTGACGCACATGTCTATAATTTTACTTTTAATATCAGTATTTTATATCAGGTACATTTTCCCCTTTGAAAATCGACCGTTTATACTATGAAAGATAGTAAATTTATTTCTTTTGCCAACCAAACAAAAACTCGATTCGAAACCTCGATTCGTGTCTAGTCTAGGTAGTATATTTAAACGTCTTTGTAAACAAGTAATTAAGTAGTTAAATTGTTATACTTTTATTAATTTGTACAATTTATAATGCAAACTTATAGAATATAAATTCATTTACTATATTTTCTCCATTTTCTCCATCAATATTCGTCAACAGGCATGAAACCTCACGCATGCAGCGGACAGTATGTTCAGTTGGTAACTGTTGCATTGGTACTACTTTTCCTGGAAATTGACCTTCGAACTGTGCTATCTCAGTTTTGCAGCCGCTATGACACAGTTGACGTCGAGAACGGACCCGGAGAACGCACCGTCCTTCTTGGAACACAAGTAACTCTCAGTTGCTGCATTCGACTTAAGTCAGGGGACACCTCTCTTGATGGGGCCGAAGGTCTAGTGTGGTTCCATGGTGATGGTCTTCCTGTGGCCAACTATTTCCGCAACCCCAACCTGATTGCCAATACCTACGCCATTCCAGAACTCATCGATATGTACAGTGGGGTAGAGAGAAGTAGCAGTGGGTCGCGCCAGAAACTCTTCCTCATCATAAAGAATTTCACGCAAGCAGATTCTGGTCGATACTCGTGCAGTCTTGCTGATTTGACACCAAGTTCGATAAAGGGAGTCGACGTAGATCTTTTGGTTAAACTTCGCCTTTTCATAGATTCTCCCAGACGACAGTACCTCGAGGAGGCTCGACCCGGAGAACTTCTGTGCAACGCGCGTGGTCATCCCAACCTTAGGGTGACCTGGTTTTACAATGGTCGGCATTTGGGGACCCCTGAAGATGGGGACCGTTATCGATCCAAAGAAAATGGCCGTCGCTTGGAGCTTCCGTACGTCTCCCAGAAGGATGCTGGTCAATATCTTTGCAAAGCCGAAGCAGAAGACGCTACAGATTTGGGCAACAGTTTCATCGAAATGCAACCGGTCCAAGTCACAGTATTCAATACGCCCACAATTCCTGGCCAATATCCCGAGGTTATCGGTGGTTCGGTTATTCAAGAAGGTCAAAGTATGAAGATATTCTGCCGGGGGACGGGAAGTCCTCTTCCTGAAATTCAGTGGTTTAAGACCAAGCAGAGAATTTTCGTTGATAGGAGCAAGTACTTGATTACCACGAGTAAAATTGACGTTGATATAACCTCTAAATTGACTGTGAATCAGGTGGAATCGGTGGATGCTGGAGTGTACACTTGTCGAGCTGTTATACAGATTGGAGAGAAGAATATTACTCGTTTTCAGGAGAGAAGGTAAATAAATATTTGGTATTTATTTTTTTAATTATACTCAATATGTACATATCATATTATGCAGATTATTATATAAATTCTAAATTGATTGAATGTTTCAAATTTTTAAACCGTATGCTATCTTCATCTTAGTGCTTTCGGCATTTTGACATAATCACTTCTACTGTGTACCTACTTCAATTCACTATTGCGAGGTATATTAGTTATTATAGGGATTTAATAATTTGTGCCACTTTATTGTTGAACATTTAACGTTTAATAATTACAAGAAATTTCAATAATGTTTAATTGCTCTATATCAATTTGTTTTCTACGTTATACGAAATTTTAGTTTAATGAGTACTAATTACACATTATTAAAAATCTTGTGTATACATATATACATGCCTCTAGATTATTCAACTTGAAATAATATGATACGCATTAAGGTATCTATTGACTGATATCATCCGTTTTAGTTATTTGTATACGTTTAACAATATACTGTGGATATGTATAATCATTTATTTTTATTATTCATATAAAGAAAAATGCTATTCAATGAAAATAGCCCGAGTTCTAGACTTTAGTTTTGTAAGCGTTTTATAAATTAATTCTTAAAATTGTTTAGAACATATTGACGTATATTTGTTCATTATGAAGGAATTTCTAGTTTTATAGTGATTAGTATTTATTTATAATTATTTGTCAAGAAAGCAAAGTGAAATTATACGATTAGATTATTTTAATTCACATGTAGTAAGTTTTTCCCACTGCTAAGCTTTGATGGATCATATTATAAATTAAAGAAAAGAAAAGGCCTTTTTATTATATATTTTAAACATGACAATACCTCTCTTCGCGGGTTCCTATGTGTTAAAGTAAAATTATGCCAAAATGCTAACTAACGAAAAGGGACATTATTTTTTATGCATTCTATCTATAAATAATAGTACATGTATAACACCTATATAATACAGCAGAGTCAAGTTCCTGTTTAATGATATATTTCATACCTGTCTCGTATAACAGAGTCAGGGGTAGACATTCGTTATATTAATCTCCCAAAAAAAGACAAAATCGCTAATCAACAGCCATTAATTATAATTCAATACTGGGATTTTGATAAACTGTTAACAAAAGCAAATCTATCGTTTCGTTTAAAAAATTTTGTTAAATAGATATTAATATTATAAATCTGTTTCTATGTTGTAATTGAAATAAATAATTTCAAAATATACATACCTAACAGATGTTAATGGAGAAAAAAAGTCTAAATATTGTACTTCAAATTACTATTAATGTATGTATACCATTTGTTGATATATGGATACCATTTATATTTTTAATATTGTTTTTCATTAATATTTTAAATCCGTAAATAAAACAATTGTCAAGAATTTTTCTATATCTTATTCTAATATTTTCACGTTTAGTTCAATCGATGTATTTTTTGAAAATAGTATTTAAAGATATTTCACAAAATACATTGAATTAATAGTAGTTATATGAGTTTATAACAAATACTTTTAAATTTGTGTGTCGATATATATATATGGCATGTATGGTATGGGTACATGATATAATGTTTATTATCTTGTATATTATTTACTTGTTTGTTATAACTATAAAATATAAAAAGAGACCAAATGGAATTATTACATAAAAATTAAATCACCGTTTTTGACATTTAGATTATGTTGTTTTGATGAACGTTAAAAATTGCTAATGAGTTTAATTTCTGTTTTAATATTACTTTTTTTATTGTATTTCACCGTTATATCATAGGTAAATATATATATACTTTATTATAGTTCGGGAGCTACTTCTGAAAATTATAAAAATTTGAGCACAAAAGGATTGTAATGCTCAATGAATTGCTACTAATCTATGATTGAAATATATATAATTCTAGTGTTGCTCAACCAGTCACAAAATGAGATATTGACATTTTACTATTTTACCATATTAAAGAATGCGGCAATTTCATATAAAATTGCTTTGATTTTTATGTTTAATTGACATATTATACATCATTTGAATTTTCCGTGTATTTTATACACTCGGATATAAAATACTTTATGTAACTCTGTAATAAATTTTTGTAAATAAAATGGTAGAATTGCTTGCATATAAACATCACATTATTGAAAAATAATTATAAGCTGCTTTTTAAACATTTTATCGTTTTTAGCAGATATTAATCATTTTTTTCATAAAAATATTTCTGCTCATCTAAACATTAATTGATTTTACACTCGTAATAATAATTAATTAATTAGTTGTATAACGCACAATTATTAATTTCGATCTACACTCTTAATAATGATTATAATAGTGCATTATTATATTTACTTTTATCTTATCTGTAAATTCACAGTATAAATATAGTTAACATATAATTATACTTAGTTGTTGAATTTAGTAACAAAAATACTTGTTTAATGAATCAAATATATTTCTATAAAATTGGAAATGAATAGTAGATTTACATATTTAAACAATTATTTTTAGTATGATACAAATAAATAATAATTTAAAATAAATAAATAAAATATATATTAAATACATACATAATATGTATATATCATATCATATCATATATACATATTATGTATGTATTTAATTTTGTAATTGTATTGTAATAAAATATTAATATATAATTTATATGTTACGTCTTACAATTTGAACATTTTATATATATATCGGTTTCAATAAATATTACGTCTCCAAGTAATTTTTCCCAAAATGATAGTCAAGCATATTTTCTAAACGATGCTGGACAGGATTTATTTATTTATTTATTCCTTTATACTTTAAACTTTGATATCAATATAAACCTACTATCAATATATACTATTTATACTATCACATTGATGCCATCAAAAGGAAGTTCTCCTAGCTAATACGATTAAAATTATGTATGACTTGTTTATGTAAGGCGTTTATTTAAGACGTAGAAGTTTTTGAGTTATGATTTGTAAACATTATTTCCCGAAAAAGAATAACCCGAGGATTCAGTTTAACCATTAATTGATCGTTGTTAAATTTTAATAAAATCATTCAAGCTTTATGAACAATATTTTTTTGCAGTTATAGTTAAAAACTGCTTTTAAAAAATGCATGTAGAATTTTGAAAAGGGCTTCAATTGCTTATAAATAAAACATAACTTGTAGCATATTTTTTATTATTGCCTAACGATCGTCTACACTCATACCTGATTACTACAGTTTTGTATTTGGAACCAGTAATATATAACCTATATAAAAAGAGGGAAATTGCCTTTCATTAAGGTTTACGTATTAATATTAAAATGTATATTCTGAATTTTGTCCATACATAATTTATTCCGTTCTATCCACGAGGCAAATGACTATAATTTGTTCACTATAATAAATTGACAGTATAATATACTGCTGTATATGATGGATGCATTGTAAATTCCTATAGTAGTGAATTGGAGGTATATGGTTAGAGCTCTCTTTGTGTATTGTTGAATTGTAACAGAAATATAGGAGGCGAGTTGATGTATTGTATTGAAGCTTAGGGAACGTGCCGTGATCCACCTTGTTGATACGAAAAAGTAACGGAGATCGTGAAATCTTCAGTCGTTCTCAATTCAGATAGATTATTACTGTCAAATGAATTGCTTTTTCTCCATATATAGATGAACAGTTCATATTTCCGTCTATTAAGTTGTTCAATCATTTCATTTATAATTTAGTATCTCCTTTTTAATTAGTTTTTAAATATTTAGGTGTCATACTAAAACCGTATTAATTCGAGGAGCCCCCTAAATCGTTAAAAAGCTCATTGAAATATTGTTTTAATTAATAAAAACAAAACGAATCTACCTGAAACAACAATAAAAGCATGTTTAAAACCAACTTAGTTTATTTATAATTGTTTTATAATGTTTCATATTTTATGTAATTATTTTCAAGTTGAAGGAGTTACAATGTTTTCGCATTCCACTCTTATTCATATTGTAAATTATACAGTAGCCTATGACTATTTACCGCAAGCGTTTCGATAATTTAATTTAAAAAAATGTTAAATGTTTTCATTTTCTTTAAGTTTGATATGATTATACTATATTTAGTTATTTTGCTTTTAGATACATTTTTCTATAGATAAAATATAGACTAAGAATAATCAAGGAATTCACTAAGAATACGACCTGACACTACTTTAGTACATAGTCTTTCGAGACATATTAAGAAAAACATAATATATAAATTATGTACCTACCTATAAATATATGACGATGATTAGTTTAATGATTGGAACAAAAATTAAACTAAAAATTTATCTTAAATGAAATGTACAATCCAGTATAAATTATTTTAATATTATAAATTTATACTCTATTGTCCATTTGATTTTAAATAAATACTTAGTTTAATGTTTGCTGCTATAATTGAACTAATTATCCTCATGTATTTACACGAGATTCCTCGTGTACATAATTAATTATCCTATGTTGTCTTAATCTGTATCGAAAGACTGTGCACTGAAGTATAGTGTCAAGTCGTCAAGTTATTTTTTCAATTCAATTGTAAACAGAACAGAAATAGAACAATATAAAATCATCGCGATATTTCTGGTTGCAATACCATTTAAATAAATATAAAATCGCTCTATATCGATCTAAAAATATATAAAAATACATTTGAATAAATTAAAATACATGCATTACGCTAATGTAGAAATATATTTGTGAATATTCAACCGTGTATTTAATATATTCTTAATGTTCACAGGCCTTAGTTTTTGAATATCCATCGTTATTAATCTTAACAAATATAATATAAATATGTATAATCTTTATTCATACAAAACTGCAATGAATTTTCAGATTATTGTTTTTGAATAGTTCTATGTTCAAATTTTCGTGTAAAATTGTTTTTTAACGTTTTTTTCTGCAATAAATTTATATAAAATAGTTATTCAGACGATCAGTTTCTCTTATTTAACTATCTAAATGCAAGATAATAGGATAAACATAGTGTTCACTCTAAACAAACAGTATAAACAAGGTATGAATTAGGAACAGTGTATTTTGTACACTACTCCATATAGGCAGAAGATGCAGATGGCCATTGAACAAAGCATATATACAGTCTCTCTAATTTATTTATAGCACGGTGCAATACCGTTTTTATTGCTAATTAACTACCCTTGATTTGAATAATTTAGTCCAATACATACTGGTTTAATCAGTATGTAAACCTATGCATATACATATATTTGATCGATCGGAATTCCTACTAATATATTCACTTACTAAATAGTAAGAGAAAAATATATCTCTAGCTCATTTTTTATATATCTTCATAATTCTATTTAAATGTAACAAAATTATATTTGGCTTGGAATAAAAAAATGTATGTTTTCAATATAAGCATTCAACTGTATTCTGCTGGTATGTTTAATTTTAATTATGTTAAAATGTAAAGATGACTTTGTAATGTTTTTTTTTTAATATTATTATGTGTACTTTCCAATTAATTTTTACTAAGTTTTGTTTTTCAAATTGTATGTTTCAATGATTTAGCCATACCCAAATTAATAAGAATTGTGAGTAAATTAGGTATGTATTTGATTTATATATAGATAGATATTTATTTACAGAGCTTTCCTAATTCATTTTCAATGTAGACGCAGTACAGAAGCTATATTTATTTTCTTCATTTGACAGAGGTTTCCAATATTTCAGTTATAGAAACGTATAACCATTGTGTTTATATATTTTATACTTAAATGCATATTTTTAAAATTAAATTATAGTAATTACTAGTACATTATTTTTCATTAATTAATGTAGTAGGAGAGGTGTGTTTCCGGACTAGCCTCTCCCATCCCTAACAGTGTTAAATTTAGCTCATGATGTAAAAGTGTGTACTGCGTGTACTTACTAGACTTCAAGCTATATAAAAATTTACGTGTCATTCAAACACGTGTAGCGCGAATTTAAATGTAATAGTACTCTAGAATTTAAAGATAGATCTTCTTCTAATTTCTTATTTAACACAAACGACAAAATACACTGGAATTTTGAAGTTTGTGAGTATTATTCAAACACATAAAGCATAAAATTTGTATTTAGAAATACACGAGAATTTCAAATTTAGAACAAATTTTTAAACAAAAACATTTCATGCGAATTTAAAATTTATAATTACCTACTCGTGAATTTCAAAGTTTCCATGCTTCATTCACAACTTTTAATTAATCAGAAGTAACCCATAGTCACGCTACAAATATACGTAATTCACATACATGTTCATGATTATAGATCTTTCAGGTAGGTATCTATCCTTTGGTTCGGAATGTTTCATACCACATATTTCTATCCATAGATGGTTAAATCTGTTTTTGTCTGTTCTGCTGTCTTGCTGGCTACCGCCTTGATTTGATCCATCCATCAGATTCTTTGTCGGTCACGATTTCCACGACAAGATTTTCAAGCGATTCATCATTCCACCAAAAGATAGGACCTAAATATCTAAATTTTCGTTCCGTGACAATGTTTACCAGACTTGTTAGATTTTTTACTTTGTGTATATATCCTTTGTTTTGTGTTTGCGCTAAACAATATGCAGTATTTCAGATTCTATTTCATGGTTAGAATCCATGATTCGTATCCATATTCGTATGTTGTGATTGAGTAAATTAGACAGTTAACGAGTCTGATCTTGGTGTTGAGATTTATGTCTAGGCTTCTCCCTAAGTTGTTGAGATCGATAAACCTGAATGTACCATGCCGATTCGCCATTTGATTTCTTTGATACTTTAAAATGAATATTAAAAGTGCGTTTTTCGCTTTACACTGGAATCTCCGCTCCAAGTATATAATCTGCCTTAAATATGACCGCAACTGCAAGTATTAGTTTTTCAACTGTTTGCCAATAGGGCTGCCGGCATCTCCCCGACTGCTCTCCATGACCCTTCGGTCTATTTAGGCATATCTACGTAAGGAACACGTTCATTTCTGAGGTGAAATCCTCCTTCTAGGACCTTTACAGAATGTGCAAGCAGCTAACAGCAGCGACAGCCTGACTGGAAGAGGCCGGTTTACCATTAACTACGGGAAATCAGTGATTACTTCTACTACTCGTCTTACTTTTTGTAGTCTCATTTATGACAGGTCGTCGCATCGCATTACCTTACCCCAGGACATGGCACAACTTCTCACGATGTGTGTTACGCACACTCTACTTAACTTATCTGAACTAAACATGCCTAAAATCTAAGAACGTGTGGAGGGATATAATTGAAGATTTCTATCGTCAATAGCCACAGAACGTCCATTTGGTAACAATATTCATATCCTAGTTAATTCTTTCGTGTTACCAGGTACTTCATAAATCAGTTTGGACAACCAACGCCAGCTTTTACTCTCCGCTCCGGAAATCTTCAGGGACAGAAGGAAGCTTCTAGACTTCATCCGGAGAGTGCCACGTCACACAATCAGCCAGTAGATCAAAGCTAGTCGAGGCTTAGTTTTTTCATCGACCATTGGTTGAAACCCGTGGTTGCAAAAAAACTCGACCTGAGGTACATAATTGACGTGCACAGATTGAAGCAGATTTTTTAAAACCCGCAGTAGGTCATATTATTAGCAACTCCAATCAAAATTGAATTAATCTAACAGCTGTGCTCTGGGGAATTCTTTTAATATAAAAGCGTCAAATTGTTCAAATAATAATCACTGAGCTTAAATCATGTTTACCAAAGAGCACAATAATACTTTGTTAAATTTAATTGAGGAAAATGACCACATAATTGAGTTGACGATAAATACAGTGGACGCAAATATGAAAAAAAAGTGTTTGGAAGATATTTCTAGAAAATTCAATACAGAATATCCCACAATTAATGAAAAACGCATCAAATTAAAGATGTCTACAAAAGAATGAAGATGGTGGCGCGAAAGAAAAAAACAGAAAGAAAGAAGGAGATGAGGATGACTGGAGGAGGCACAAATACAAAAGAATCCGGTATTGATGAGCGGCTCGAAAGAATCGTTCCATCTTTGACAACCGAAATCATCAACTGGTATGATGATGACGCGGAAGACATGGAGCTGCTAAGCGAAATAAATTAAGTTAATAAATGAAAATGACCCGATTATGGATAGTGTGCCGCACAGTTTGAAGAGAGTCGCTTGGGCGCTGAGGAGGTCGAGAAGATGGCTCGAAAAGAACACCAAGCCAAGATGAAAATCTATACGTTAAAGGAAGTTGAGTCGTATACAAGATATCCTCCACGTGCCCGCACTCTATAAGGATGTTTCTCACCGTCTGGAAGACACCGCATTGTGGGCATTTGTTGTCTATGTTATCATTCGCTCACTGGCTTCCTGATGATGTTTGTATCCTTCCAGATGTTGTTCAGAGTTTTTTCTTTGGGGCCCTTCTGTTAGTTTTTTTAAAAGGCTTTTGCTGTCACACTTTGCAAGTAGTTTGTTTGCTCCTTAAGCATCTCAAGGAACAGTATTGCATATACCGAGGGCAATTTTTAAATTAGTACCTAAATAATCAATAAAAATTAAATTTCGCTTGTTTGCACTTACATACTTCTAAAATGGAAGTTTATCAGTAAATGTAATCAGATATAGTCAGACAGTGACAAATAAAAAATCAATCAAACAAACAAAGGGAATTTGCGAGTGAACAAAATGGACATAGCTAATTAACAGCCAGGTAACGACAACTATTCAAATGAATGCTAGCCAATCATAATTCGCTTGTTTATCTCCCAGTCTAGACCACTAGAATTTCAAACTTATTTTTATATGTTGTATGTACTCTGCCCAGCGGTTTGATAACTCAGACAGATGAACTTGACCCAGCACTATATTGTCACGATTTTCTATATGTATTCAGTTGAACTATTTTTTGGAAACGTGTATTATTCTATGTTAAAAGAATATCTCAAAATTTGAGATGCCAGTCAGGTGAATGAACTTTTAAAATATATAAAAAGTTGATATACTCCAGAAAAGTCAATACCTGTATAATTATAAAATTTATAATATAACATTTTTAGTAGGTATATCGTTAAATTTTTTTCTCTATAATTATTGAGTTGTATAGTTATAAAGGTAGCGTAATTTCTTCATATTCATGTATATTTACATCGGGATTAAAACGTCTACAAAAATAGCCATTGATTTTTGTTTTCCATATAAATTAAAGTCAGATCTAATAATGAAGCACGTATTGTTATAGTATTTTGAAATTCCAATTTTATAACAATATTGAAGTATAGATCAGTCTACTGAGTTTAAGTCCTGTTCATTTTTTGTTAATGACATTCTACTCCTTTTAAAACTTTCTGCAATATTGGAAAATATACATATGTTATGAATTATGATTATTTTTAAATAAGTTATATGGATTTTACATACAAATAAGTATAAGCATGTTTTATTCATATTTATAACAAGTTTTTATTATTACAACATTGTTTAATTGAAATAATGGTTAGATATTGAGTATAAAAACAATAGTTTTATAGTTCTGTATAGAATGTTTTATAAATAATAGTTTATGTAGCTTAAAAATTATATTCAGGTTTTGTATTTCACAATTCCATATATTCTTGATTTTCTATGGATTGCCACAGATTGACGCTACATTTGCTCCCAAGTTTTGAGAACAGTTTAATTGATGGTAGTTGGTAAATTCAATTCAATTCCAGCCTAAAAATAACTGAATATTTCACTGTCGAATATGTTTTGACTGAATATAAAAATGCGTGCACCACTACGCTAGTATATATAGTAGACATTTGAAGGTTGTAACAATACGTTCAACTAGTATTTTCCACCGAGTATTTAATATAATTATAATTACTTGTTTACGTTATGAATTTTTGTGAATTTCTTATCTAAATGTGAGAAACAAATTTTGATGCTAATACTTGGCTTTTTTACACGAAATTTATTTGTATTTTTAAGAAGTCATACACTAATGAAACATTTTATCCTCCCAGGAGCCTTTCATATTAATTAATAATTTGCAAGTATTAAAAACTAATATGCAACAAAATTATTAATATCTTGAAAGTTATTATTACACGCATTATTACTGGTAATTTATGATACATGTATATACTCATCTTATTCCATCAGAAAAATATATATATTCCCGTGAATTTCACTTGTATCTCTCATTGTGTGAAACCTCTAGTGTGACGCCAACAATGGTCTTTCGACCACGATTCCTATCAGAAACCAAGTTAACAGCTACAGTAGATGTTGGTGCCAATGTGTCACTCATGTGCCGCGTATTCGGTGCTGGAGTGAACCGGATTACGGTTGACCTACTTATCGACGGAAATGTGATCAATAATGTCGGACGATACCAACTCTCCCGTAGTCATGACAAGGACGATATACTTGTTACCACTCTCCAATTCAATATTACTGGTGAGCACATTTTACCATCTTATTGAAATCTAAAACACGTTCAACCAGTATATGGAAGTGAGTCGAAGTCTAGTTTATATTTCTCGACCAGTTCCGGTTGAAACCCACTGTTAAGAAAAACTTGACACGTAGTACATAATGAACACGGAGAGATCAACGCCAATTTTCCTCGACTTGCAGTTTTTTTAGGTCATCGTATTAGCAACACCAATCAAATTAGAATCTTTAACGACAGTTTGCAAACCTGAAAAAGTTCATCTGACAAACGGCTATACTATATAAAATTTGAAATGAACATTTGTTCATTCGTATTTCCTCATTAGCTATTGTTATTTAGATACCAAGCGCTTTCTTTATGCATACAGGAAAGCGTGTTCAGTTGTGCAGGTGCTACAAATATATATATATATGTGTATATATAATATGCAGTACGCAGGATAAGCTAATATAGCGTTTAATTATTTGTCAATAGTATTAAGAAGCCTTATATAGTCGAAATCTCTTGGAAAAACTTAGACAGAAGTTTGTATTACCCAATTTCCGAGTTTTTTTAGTAACTTGAAATTATTTCGTTTATTAAAACTAAAATAGAAATTAAATATATGTTCATGTAGCTAAAAGTCTTGAAAACACAAATATTTTCAAAATATATGTAGGTCTTTCTAATTGTTGTATTTTGAATAGAACAGCCTAAAAGAAATAATAACCATGTCCCCCATCTCGTCTTAAAAAATCACATGATCAAATCAAAAGTTGGCAAAACCTACGTCATCTGAGTAATTTTTAGAAAAAAACTTAGACTTGCATCAATCTAGACAACAAAACTTCAGTTGTAGTTATTCACCAGTTTTTTTTTCTAAAATGTGTCGATTTATTGCTATCTAGCCAAAAAACCTCATTCGTGTTTTTCAGCCCGGGTCGAGTCAAAACCTGCTTTGATTTACTGACTGATTGTTTTATTGTTTCTTTTTTATTATTGGAGCTTAACGATTATTATTCGTATTTTCCAAATGAAAATATTGTTTATAGTTCATATGAAGAAATTTGATTCTAAAAATAACATTCAAATAACCAATTTCGTATTACTTCTATATAACTTCTAATACTTCTATAATGTTGAATATAGAAATTAGAGAACAAGTTTTGAATTACTTTTTTTACTAATGTAAATATCGAATATCTCATTCTAAAAAAGTATAAGCCTGTTATATTTATTGCACATAAGGTATTTTTGAACAATTCTATATTGAAGCAGCAACGATTTCTAGTTTTATATATTTTATTTTATATACTGGTAAGTTGACACACCTCATTAAGAGAAGTTTCAATTCATAACGAATATTTCGTATATTTATTGCGTGTTAATGAACAAAATAATATGTTTTAATGCAATGCCTAAAAATCATTTTTAGAATTAATACAAGCATTACAATTTTACTTTATGTCATAATTGATAACGAAAAATTTCATTTTTTGAATATTTTTCTATGGTTTATATATTCTTTATATTACAATGATTTTTTAAAGTAAAAATAAATAAAGTATATTTTAGGGTTGCTCCGGGTCCTTAAAGGTCCTTTAATTCAAAATAACTCAAAAGTCCTTAAAATGGAACAATAGTCCTTAAAAATAAAATATGGGTCCTTAAAAAATGTATCATTTAATTTTTTTCTGGTCTTTTTTGAAACATAGCAATAAAAAACCGTATGAAAAATCAAAATGTTACAAAGATATTAGGGTGCATGTTTATACATGCAAATGAAGAGCTATGCCTCCAGCTTCCCTAGTAAATTACACCTAAAAATTAGTTATATCTATATTTTTTGTTAAAGGATAAACTGTGCTAGACTGATATCATGATGTGAATTTATTATTATGTACGTATGAAATGTATTATAACTTTTATTTAAATATGCTTGATTCCTTAGTTCGTTAATGCTTTTAAAAGGTCTTTAAAAAACCTCAAGTAAATCTGGGAGCAACCCTGAAATTTGTATTTTTACTTATTTTTTTTTATTATTTCGATGCAATTTATACATGCTAATAAAAACGTTACTGTTTTAAATATACTTTTATTAGAAGAAGTTAGTTGGTAATAATATTTAGTTGGTCGATGTTTTTAACATAAAACCCGTGTTAGTTTACCCCATTATTCTGTGTATTAGATATTTCTCACTATATCAAAGATTGAAAGTGATATAAATATAATTCAGAAAGGAATTTTAATTTGATATATATGTTTATCCTTCTGTTAACTTTTAGTATTTTTCCTTTTGTATGCTATAAATGTAATAATAAATAATAATGCAAAATTATTATATTATTATAATATAGAAAAGATTATATTAAAGTATTATTAAAATTGATATAGATTCTATCAATCACTAATTTTTATTTAAACTTATATAAAATTATTTAATAATTCAATCTATATGTTTTAATAAATTTCAAATTTTTGTGAGTTGTTGACAAATTTATTGTGTATATCAAATATTTTAATGTTATCCCTTGTTGAAAACTGCAGTACCTCGTGAAAATGTACCCCTTCTTGGATAATTCTATCGAGCTGTACATATAGTCCTGCAAAAGATATTCAAAATAATAACATAACTGCAGACAATATTTCACTCGAGAAATGTATAATATTATGTCGAAATATAGCGTTAAATGCGTTTTAATGCTCTTCCAATATTAATTTTAATTCTGTAAACTGGTCAATAAGATACTCGAAAAGATTACATTTTGAGATATTTTTCTAATAAAATTTTATGAAAAATATTGACTTTTTTATTTACAAAACTATTGAAATATTGTGTTATATTAAGTATTCAATTTTGTAATAAGATAATGTTATCTAAGAAGATATATTCTTAATACTTTAAAATTTGTGTTTGAATCTCAAATATTTTATCCCATATTTCCATATTTAAGTAAAAAAGGAACATTGTCTCAGCTGTCATTATAAAAATATTTAAACCTAGAACCAAACCTAATGTTTATAGTTGCAATAATTCATATACGATGTTAAGGTTCTAAAGTAATTTTATAATAAATAATAATAATAACATTTATTTAGACACAAAATCTGCAAAATGCAATCAATGTGTATAAGAAAAGGCAATAAACAATTAGAAGAGTTCATG